>JAAAKG020194817.1:0-24224 GCA_010014905.2 Druon quercuslanigerum
TCCCTAAATTCGTATATTTTATTTCAATTATGGATATGCGATAAAAGAAATATTGATACTAAAAGTCTCTCCGTGTATTAAATTTGTTTATAATTACTGCAAGTTATATGTTTAATTTGCGAATTTTCAAAAATGACGTATATGAATAAAGGACCCCTACCAAAATAAATCATTAAAAAAACCTGTTGATCCTCTCCCCTTACCCGGCTTTTAGGTATTACATAATTTAAGTACGGCCCTTAATTAAAAGTGGAAGGAACATTCTCGACCATAAATATTGTAAAATCTTTTTAAATAGTTGGCGATAATATTTGAAAGCTAACAGCGATATAAATATAAGCGTTTTTAATTGAGAAAGCTACAAGATTCAAGGACTTTCGAATTAAAAGAAGGTCAAATTTAAATTAAAAGTTTTTCAATGGAAATACAGAATACAGAACTATCTTGGATTTTCTTATCCTTATTTTTAATTAATAAAAATGCAGGATTCCTTTTTCGACATCTGATTAAAAAAAATCATAAATTTTATCTTTAAAATTCCATAGTTTTTGACATCATTCAGATACTTCAACTTTATTTTCGGTTTCTGCAATTTTTTACTGGCCAGTTATAAAATTCGACGACCAATATAAGTAAAGTTAAAAATTAACAAAATGGCAGAGATGTTGTTTGAAAATATAAAAAGTAGATATTCACAGAAAATCCACACTTATATTTTTGGCCAATTTTTGCTTAAATTCGTGTTTTTTAATAAGAAAGACATCCTGTTAATTCTTTTTCTGGAAATTTAATTATTGTATTTTTCTCGGAAACAAAAAAATATAAAAATATTTTAGAATAAAATTTTGTGTATCAAATTCGAAAAATACTTATGTGGATAGATAAAGGATAGGATGAGATAGAAAAGGCAGTATTAAAAGAGATAGCCATGCATTTATATTGGAACATAAATAGACAAACATAGACGTTGACAGATATATGATACGATGTTAGAGGGAAAAGGATATTGAAAAAGATAGGAGAGAATTAAGATTGAAAAAGAGATAGAAAAATATTAACATGGATAGATAAATTTTAGGATAAGATAGAGAAAAGGATACGATGCGATACATAAGAGGAAATTGAAATAAATAAATCAGAATTTAGATTAGCAGAGCGATAGAAAAATTTTGAAAATGTGAAATTAATAATGACAGAGATATAGAAAAAGATAGACGTGAATTGACAGAGAGATAGATAATGATTGACATGGATAGACAATGGTTATAATGAGATAGAGAAAATTGTATTGAAAAGATAAGCGGGAATTTAGACTGACGAAGAGATAGAAAAAGATAGGCGTTGATAGAAGTAGGATAGGATAAGATAAAAAAGAGAATATCGAAAAAGATAGTAGGAAATTTAGATTGACAGATTGATAGTAAGAGATTGACGTGCATAGACAAATGGTATGATGAGAAAGAGAAGAGGGTATTGAAAAAGATAAAAATGAATTTGGAAAGACAAATAGATAGGAAAAGATAGACTTTGTTAAATTTAGGATAGAATAAATTAAGGAAGAGGAGATTGAAAACGATAGACGGGAATTTAGATTGACATAGAGATAGAAAAAAGATTGACTAGGTTAGACAAAGTATAGGATGAGATAGAAATGAGGATATTGAAAAAGATAATCGTGAATCTAGAATGACAAATAGATAGAAAAGGATAGACTTTGATGGATGTAGGATAGGATAAAATAAGGGAAAGGAGATTGAAAACGATAGAAGGGAATTTAGATTGACAGAGAGATAGAAAAGCTTAGGCTTTGATAGGTGTAAGATACGATGAGATACAGAAGCGAATATTAAAAAAAAAGTTAATTTTGATTGACAGATAGATATAAAAATATTGACGAAAATAGATCAAGAATAGGATAAGGTAGAAAAAAGAAGGTTGAAAAATATGTACGTGAATTTAGATTAACAAAGAGACAGAAAAATAGAGACTTTAATACACATAGGGTAAGATGAGACAAAGAAGAGCATATTGAAAATGATAGACTAGAATTTAGATTGACGGAGAAATATAAAAATACTGATGTACATGGAAAAAGGATATGATGCGAGATGATAGGATAGAAGTGATGGGACTAAAAAAACATAGTCGGAAGTTTAGATTGGCAGAGAGATAGTAAAAAATGGGCGCGGATAGACAAAGGATATAATGAGATAGAGAAGAGGGAATTGAAAAAGATAAAAGTGAATTCGAAATGACAAAGAGATAGAAAAAGATAGAGGTTGATCGCTGTAGGATAGGACAAGATAATGAAGAGAAGATTGAAAACGATAGAAGGAATTTAGATTGACAAAGACATAGAAAAGGATAGACTTTGACAGAAGTAGCATAGGGTGATGTAGAGAAGAGGGGATTAAAAAGGTAATGGATATTTCGATTGACAAAAAAATAGCAAAATATTGACGTGAATGGATAAAGGACTTGATTGATAGAGAGATAGTAAAAAATTGACGTAGATAAATGAAGGGCATGATGGGTTAGAGAAGAGAGTATTGAAAAACATAAATGTGAATTTATATTGAAAAAAATATAGAAAAATATAGGCATTGATGGATGTAGGATAGGACAAGATAAATAATAGGAGATTCAAAAATATATACGAGAATTTAGATTTACTAATGGAAAAAGATAAACGATGTTAGATTTAGCATACAGTGAAATAGAAAAGATGGGATTGAAAAGGTAATGGGAATTTCGATTGACATAGAGATAGAAAGAGATTGACTTGGATAGACAAAGTTTAGAATTAGATAGAGAAGAGGATATTGAAAAAGATAATGGTGAATTTAGATTGAAAAATGGACAGAAAAATGTAGACTTTTATAGAATTAGGCTAAGATAAGACAAAGAAGAGGAGGTTGAAAATGATAGACTAGAATTTAGATTGACAGAGAGATAAAAAAATATTAACTGTGACAGAGAAAGTATAGCATGAGATAGAGAAGAGGATATTGAAAAAAAATAAACGTAAATTTCGATTGACAAAATGATAGAAAAAGTTAGACGTTGAGGGGATTTAAAAAAGGTAATGGGAATTTTGATTGGCTAAGAGCCAGCCACATATTGACGTGGATAGATTTTTGGATAGCATAAGAAAGAAAAAAAGTGATTGAAATAGATAGTAGAAAATTTAGATTGGTAGAGAGATAGTAACAGATTTATGTGGATAGAGAAAGGCCATGGTAAGGCAGAGGAGAGGGTTTTGAAAAAGATAAATATGACTTTAGTATAACAAAGAGATTGAAAAATATGTACATGAATTTAGATTAACAAAGAGACAGAAAAATAGAGACTTTAATACATGTAAGGTAAGATGAGACAAAGAAGAGGATGTTGAAAATGATAGTCTAGAGGTTAGATTAACGGAGAGATAGAAAAATATTGATGTACATAGATAAAGGATATGATAGGATAGAAGAGATGGGATAAAAAAACATAGTCAGAAGTTTAGATTGGCAGAGAGATAGTAAAAAATGGGCGCGGATAGACAAAGGATATAATGAGATAGAGAAGAGGGAATTGAAAAAGATAAAAGTGAATTCGAAATGACAAAGAGATAGAAAAAGATAGAGGTTGATCGCTGTAGGATAGGACAAGATAATGAAGAGAAGGTTGAAAACGATAGAAGGAATTTAGATTGACAAAGACATAGAAAAGGATAGGCTTTGCCAGAAGTAGCATAGGATGATGTAGAGAAGAGGGGATTAAAAAGGTAATGGATATTTCGATTTACAAAAAGATAAAAAAATATTGACGTGAATGGATCAAGGATAGGATAAGAAAGAAAAGAGCGGATTGAACAACATAGTAAGAAATTTAAATTGATAGAGATATAGTAAAAGATTGACTTAGATAAATAAAGGGCATGATGGGTTAGAGAAGAGAGTATTGAAAAACATAAATGTGAATTAAATTGAAAAAAAGATAGAAAAAGATAGGCGTTGATGGATATAGGATAGGACGAGATAAAGAATAAGAGATTCAAAAAGATACACGGGAATTTATATTTACTAAGAGATAGAAAAATATTGAATTAGATAGACAAAGTATACGATAAAACAGAGAAGAGGATATTGAAAAAGATAAACGTTGTTAGATTTAGCATACAATGAAATAGAGAAGATGGGATTGAAAAGGTAATGGAAATTTCGATTGACAAAGACATAGAAAGAGATTGACTTGGATAGACAAAGAGCATATTAAAAAAGATGAATGTTAATTTCTATTGACAGATAGATATAAAAATATTAACGAGGACAGATAAACGATAGAATAAAATATAACAGAGGGGATTGAAAAATATAGACGTGAATTTAGATTAAAAAAGGGACAGAAAAATGTAGACATTGATAGACGTAGGCTAAGATGAGACAAAGAAGAGGAGGTTGAAAATGATAGACTAGAATACAGATTGACGGAGAGATAGAAAAATATTAACTTTGACAGACAAAGTATAGTATGAGATAGAGAAGAGGATATTGAAAAAAATAAACGTAAATTTTGATTGACATAATGATAGAAAAATTTAGACGTTGATAGATCTATAGGATGCAATGAGATAGAGAAGAGGGGATTTAAAAACTTCATGGCAATTTCGGTTGGGAGAGAGATAGCAAAATAGTGACTTGATGAATAAAGGTTAGGAAAATATAGATACGAGGGTATAGTGCAAAAGGTAGTCGAAAATTTATATTAGCAAAGAGATGGTAAAAGTTTGACGTGGATAGGCAAAGGGTATGATAAATTTAGAGAAGAGTGTATTGAAAAAGATAAATGTAAATTTAGATTGACAAAGAGACAGAATTAAATCCTTTTTCTCTATTCATTTCTATCATAAAGATTCAAAATTATTCGAAATAATAGAATATTCATATTTTTACTTCCAGCAGGTTGATTGAAGATTGATTGATTTATGTTGATGAAAAATATTTGAATGGGAAATATATTCTAGATTCTAGAGGTATAGTATAATGAATAGGGGTAATATTGAAAATGGCTATAGTTTACAATTTAAAATGACGAAATAGTTGAGGCAGATGGGTTCAAGTGGCCAAGGGGCACTTGAACTGACGAGATAATAGGCCGATTGTGTTGAGAAGGAGAAAAGAATTAACGATAGCAGCCACTGGTTGTGGCCGCGATCATTCAATCGAAACTTTCTTGTTTCTTCGGCTTCTCTGACGCACATGTGACGTCAATCGAAGAAGCAAGAAGCACCTTTTTATCCGTGTCCCACCCGTCCCTCTTACTTTTGTGTAACCGGATCGTGTGCCCAACTGTCCACATCGTCCTCTGAGGACCATCCGAAATGGAGATGTTGAACGTCGTCAAGAGTCAAGACTAAAAAATATGGACAGCTCTGATCAGTTTCAGTGCCTGGGCAAAAAAATATACTCATTTCAAACCAATAAGGTTTATAGAATTGCTTGACCCGCCAATTTATTTTTTTTACGAAAACAAACCTTTTAGGGGCATTTAAGAGCATGTAGTAGGAGGGAGGTTTACTATAAAATTTTTGTTGCATTTTCAAAAAAACGGTTGAGTTTTCACAGCAAAAAGACGAATTGTTTTAAAAAGGAAGTCGAATTTTCGAGAAAAAAGTTTTTGGGATATATGATTTTTCTACCATAAGATATATCACTCACAGCATGAGATATCGGGGGAAATTAATCTTCGTGGTTGAATATTCAATTATTTGATTTAATGTTGATGTGTTTTGTTGAGAAGTCATATTTTGGTAAAAAATTAATCTTCATCGTTGAAAATTCATCTTTTTGTTTGAGAATTCAACCACCGTGAAACTCTGATATAGGGCCCCCTGGTATAGCCCTTCCGAGAATTGATGTCGCGTCGCCAGTAGGAGTAAAAGAAGCTGCCGAAGTGGTCGATCAGGCGTGACTAAACAAAAGCAGAGCGGAACTCAGTCGGGTTTGTTGTCCCACCATCGACAGCCTCAAAACCGGCACTGTATTAGAGTTTCACTGTACTTAATTAAAAGTTTAACTTTTTTGTAGAAAGCTCTTCTTTTTGGCTTGAAAATTAAACATTTTTGTTGTTTTTTTTTCTCGCTTATCTGAAAAATCATTTTTGGTTGAAAGTTCATCTCTTGTGGTAGAAATGTCATCTTTTTGGGAACATTCTTTTTGGTTCAATTCAAGTGTCCCCTCTAATAATTTTATGTAATTTTTTAATAACCCCTAAATAAATTAATTTTAAAAAATTAGTCAGTGGAGGGGGTCAAACTTAAGAACCCTAACAAAAAGGGGTATACGTGATTTCAATTTTTATCAAAACAGTTTACGTAATTTATGCACCGCCCTAGCCGCTCTTTTAAACTTAATTAAAACATTTTAATAATAGTAAAATTAATCAATCATATAAATTAAATGGATTTCTACTAATTAGAATTCAAATTTTATTTTTATAATGAGTGAATATAATCAAACTTGAAAATTCCAATAAGAATAAATAAATGTCCAGAAATAGTGTAATCGATGAATAAAATACATGATTTTTCAGTATTTAAATCACTCTCTCAGATATTTAAATTTTTTAAGTCCATGACTCATCTCTATTTATCTTAGTATCATCTCAAACAGATAAGCATAGCAACTTCCACCATAAAAATGAGAGCAAAAAATCTTTGTTTCTTTTCTGCCAAGTTGCACGTGGTTCCGGTCACGTTCCATTATTTATCCTTTCCATCTTTCTCCGTTGCGGTTGCTGCAGGAATTCCTGCCCCAGGGGATCATGGGAAAACGCCTGTTGCTAGTTCGTGGCGGGAAAAGCTCTCTCAGTTTGAAAGTTTCAATATCGATGTCATCTCTTCTGGACTGGGGGGGGGGGGATAATTAAAAAACCGAAATTTACTTCTGATTGCAGTAACATTCAAGTTTTTATTATTTTAATAATTTTGTTCAATTTATAAAAGAGATTGCTACCTTATCTACAGCCGAAGATTTGTTAAATTATCTCAGGTGACTCTAAATAAATCATAATTTATTATTAAATGCTTCTTACTTTCCATCATTAGAAAAACCTTTTGCAATTTTTTTCTCTGTGAGATTTTTTTCACTGAATTAAGTTTGATAACAGCATTTATGATATTTCAAACATAGAGATACAATAATTTCCTCAATTTTTTCAAAAAATTGATCTATCACGTTTTTGTTTTTTTTTTATTGTTAAGAATTAGATTTTTAACACAAAAATTCAATTATTTGGTTTAAAAATTAATATTTTTAATTTAGAAATTAAATTAGTTTTTCGAAAATGTATCTATTTTGTGAAAAAATCACCTTTGTTGTAGAAAATTAATCTTTATGGTCGAAAATTCATTTTTTTGGCATAAAATTTAACTATTCCACCGTTGAATATGCATCATATAAGTTTAAAATTCATGAGTTTGATTGAAATTGAACTCCTTCAACTGAAAATTTAAATTTCCATTTTTTGTTGAAAATTGATCTTTTCATGCTCAACATTCCACAATTTGGGTGCAAATTTGTCTGTTTTAATTAAAATTTTAACTATTTCGTGGAAATTTCATGAAGTCTGTTAAAAAATAAATTTTTTCTTGGTAGAAATTTATCTTGCTGATTTCGGTTAAAAATTAAAGTATTCCAGTTAAGTATTTATCATTTTAGTTGAAAATTCATCTTTTAGGTTGGACATAAAACTATTTGGTTAAAAGTTAAAATCTTTTCTTAAAAATTAATTTTTTTTGGTTGAAGGTTCATCGTTTTAATTAAAAATTACTTTCTTTTGTTGAAAAATGAGCTGTTTCAAAAACTAGTTTTTTATTTGGATATTTTTTGGTTGACATTTTTTTTAACTGAAAATTTAAGTATTATTCCAGTTTAATATTCCATAATTTTATAGATAAAAATTCATCTCTTCGGTTGAACATTCATTTTTTGACTACAAATTTAATTATTTAATTTTTGATTGAAAAATTATCTTTTTTGGTTGAAAATTCGTCCTTTTTGGTATAAATTAATCCTATTGATTGAAAAATTCAGTTAGTCAAACTGAGATATAGCCCCTTCATAGAACTGCCGCTGCAGAGAGAGAGGGGGGGTCACACAAACGTGGCAAAAAAAGCGTTTTCAGCCGAAGTGGCACTCTATCGGGTTAGTTCCCCACCACCTCCAGTCCTAAAAACGGGGGTTTTTCCAAGTTTTACCGTATAATAATTAAAGATTCATTATTTCAGTTAAAAAATCACCTTTCGGACTTAAATTCAACTATTTCAGTTAAATATTTACAATATAATTTGAAAATTCATCACTTTGTTTGGAAATGTAACTATTTTTTGTAAAGATATTTTTTTTGTCTAAAGTAGTTTTTTAACTGGAAATTTAACTTATTCTAATTGAATATTCCACAGTTTCAGTTGAATATTCATCTTTTTGGTTCAGCCTTAATTTTCTAACTTAAAATTTAATTATTTAAGTTTTGGTTGACAAATTATCTTTTTTAGTAGAAATAATTTTGTTTTAAACTTCATGCAACTATTTCAGTTGTAGATTTATTGTTTTAATTGAAAACTCTAATGCTCGGTTGAAATTTTTTTTTAGTTTAAAATTTAACTATTTGGTTGAAAATGTGTCTTCTATAATTTAAAATTTAACTATTTCGTTAAAAATTCATGTTTTTTGTTGAAAAATTATATTTTTTGATAGAAAATTAATGTTTTTATTTGAAAATCAATCTTCTTGTTTAAAAATTCGTCTTTTTGGTTGAAAATTTAAGTGTTCCAGTTAAACATTCATAATTTTAGTTAAAAATTCATTTTTTTGGGTCAAAATTCAAATATTTTAGATGAATATTTATAATTTTATTTGAAAGTTTATCACTGTGCTTCTTTTCGTTGAAATTTAATTTTTTCAACTGAAAATTTAACTATTACATTTTTTGTAAAAAAGTGATAATTTTTAGTGGAAAAAATAAGTATTTGTTTCAAAATTCATTTATTTTGCAAAGTTTTGTTAGAAAGAACGTCATGAATTGAAATAAATGTTTGAAAAAACCTGGAAATGACCGTGAGTTTAATTTATGCTTTACAGAAATAATAAGTTATGGGGCCCGAAAGTAATGGAATTTTTCAATGTTTAGGATAATAAATGGTTTAAAGTGTGAAAACTTAATTTTAAAAATTCTTTGATTTTTCCTTGACCATTTTTTTTTAATTTCCCTGATCATTAACGTTCAAATACCAGGATTTTATTCTTGTAATATTTGTAACATTCGATCTTTTATAAACGAAATAAAACGATATTTCATATTCAAATTTAATATTTTCCAACTTATTTATTTATTTCGTGATTGTGAATTCTCTTTTGCAAAAGCTCATAGGGTTTTAACGGACATATTCTCATTAAGTGCCTCGTGCTGCACACATTCAAAATTTTTATTTAAAATGTATTGTATTCTCTTTTTTTCATCTCCCGTGTCGTTTTTCAAACAAAAATTATATTTTTTTATTTTTAACTAATTTTTTACGAATAAAAGATAATCTGTTCATCTTAACTAAACATTATTATTAACAAATGTATCCATCTTTTTTAGCTAAACAACATTTGTCTATTAAATTTGTTCGTACCTTGTGTCGTTTTTCAAAAAATTGAATTTTTTTATTTTTAATGTTTTTTTTATATGAAAAAAACTACACATCCTATTACAAAATCATTGTTTGCAAAGTTATAGCTCTTTTTGGGATGAGCAACATTTGTCTATTCACTTTTTTCATAACTTGTGTCGTTTGTCCAAAAGTTTAATTTTTAATTTTACTTCTTACGGTTAAAACCAAAACTAAGCATCCTATCAAAAAATTATTTATTTTTTTTTGTTTGAAAATATCATTTTTTTAAATTTTAATGTTGTTTTCTTACGAATAAAATAAAAACAACGTGTTCTATAAATAAACAAGTTATCAATAGCAAATTTGAAGATCTTTTTTGGGTGCATAATTTTTATGAATTAATTTGTTTTCGTATCTTACATAGTTTGTTTTTGTTAATTGTTTCATAAAGATATAAAAATGTATTTAGAACTCTATAGTATATTTTTTTAAATTTAATAATAGAAAACGTGAAAAATAGACAAACTGGATCAAATGACGCGACGTTGTGACATTTTTAACTTTATTCAAACAATAAGAAGGTCATATTAAAAAACAAATGTTAATTTGACTAAGTCTGTTTCTTTTTTCAAAATGGGCTATAAATAAACTGCGTAAATTTTTTCATTGCGTATATAACATTTTTTTGTAATCAGTTTGGGTCATTGAGAGTTTTTATTTATGAACAATTATGAACCAGGAGGATTTTTTATTTAGAAATGAAATGTCTAAACAATTTTCTTTCCTAAAAATAGCAATTTTTTAAGTAGCTATTTTAAGTAGCTGGATTCTCAAAAAAAAAATTAATTTTCAACGAAAACTATAAATTTTCTACATCAATCAAATTTTTAATTAAGAAGATTAGTTTTCTACCAAAAAAGAATTGTCAACCAAATAAGTGAATTTTTAACCAAATAATTGAATATTTAACTAAAAATATTCTTTTTTTTTTTAAATTTTAATTTTAGAACTATAAACAGAATAGTTTCATATTGAGTTGAGAAAATTAATTCACAACAACAAAAAACGAATTTTCAACTAAATACTTCAGTTTTTAATCGAAGGCATAACTTTTTGACTAAAGTAATGAATCTTCAACAAAAAAGCTGATTTTGACAATGTTTTAATTATAATTATTCAGCATCTTTTGAAGATAGTGAATACATATTGCGCACTGTTTAAACGATTTTTTTTATAAATGTGATTTGCAATACCTGTCGATAATTAATTCAGCACTAATATCAAAAAAAAAATGTTAGTTAATATTTTAAAGAAAATGTGTGTTAATTTTTAGTTTTAAATTCAAACATGATACTTCAGAAGTATGTTTCCTGGTACAGTTTTATCTCTGCCAAGGCTTTATGTGTATAAAAATGAACTCTAATTTTTACACACACATTTTTTAACTTATATTCTTGGTCTTGGAAGATACATTTATTTTTTCAAATTAATTACTTCAAATTGTCCTTGATCATTTTTATTTGCAGAATAATATACATTGGATTTCATCTATTATAAAAAGTAATTATATTTCAGAATTAATTAATTTAAAAAATTGAAAATCCCATGACGTAAAAGTAGTGAATAACAAAAAAGCGGGCTAGGATTGTAAATTATTTTAAACTGCAATATTGATTGTTTCATCAGCTGGATTGATTATTTTTCCACTTGAAATTACTGAATAATCAGTCAAACATACGAATTTTTATGATTTAAATCTAGAGTGTACATTACTAATTATGAATAAAAAGGAATGAAAAAAGTACATCATAAGTTTTCTATAATCTGTTTGATTATATTTCATTGTCCAAAAAATTATGGAGTATTCTGCTGACCTGGTTTGGGAGGTTTTTGGCCATAACCTGCTAAATATAAGTAATATCCTGGATGGTCCAAAATGTTAGCACTGGACCCTTCTGCGTGTGTTGCAGGCGAGTTTGAAGGAGGTTTACTTTCAGCTGTGCTAGATAATTCTTCTTTTTCAATCTCCGCCTTTGTTTTTTTCGTTGCAAATTTTGTAAGGTCTTCTTTTGAGTTTTTTTGGGGCATTGAACTCGATGAACCTTTATTTAAGCTGCCTAAATATTCAGGCTTCTCACTAAAAAGTTTTAAAATCTTTTCGTCGCCTTTTTTTCTCTCCATGCCTGATGACATTCCTGTAAAAATACCAACAAAATACATGAATTTAAAATGTTAAAGATATGAGTTTCAACAAAATAAATGCGTAAATAATAAAATTGCTACAGTGAATCACTTGGTTTCAATAATTTGTGGAAATTTTAGCAAATTAAATTTTACGTGAAATATATTAATAGAATTAATTATTAAACAGAACCATATGAAACTCTGGATATCCTATTAAAACGAAATAGATGTTGAACAAGGATCGACATTTGCCGCACATTGGAATAATAATTACTACTATGAAACTCACCAATATAAATGAGGAAGACCATCAAAATTACGACAGAAACGCCAAAAAGGGATCCCATTTTAACAGAGGGCAACTGACGAATTCTTTGATATGCGCTCGTATATACACAGAAAAAAAGTCTTACTTCTATGATGGTCTTGTTTTTATTTTTGCCTTAAATTAATCTGATATTTAAAGTTTTATATTAATTATGTCTTAAAAAGAGCCAGTTAAGATCTTTAAATAAAAAAATAACACAAATATGGCTATGAACCCTTAGTCTTTTGTATTGAGAATAAGCCCCACTTGGTCTTCCATCTGCGGCAGCAAGAGCTGGGCTCTGAAGAAGAAGAAGGTAATGGAGCAATTTAAGCCTTTACCCTCATGGTATAGCTTTTAGATACAGTCGTCGCACCTACTATCTGTTTCTTAATTGTTTGATTATAGCTAATCGTGCTAAGACATTTCCTCGTCGATACAAATCACGGAAAGAAATTTTATAGCAATATTTGCTATTTCAATACAGTACCCTCCCACTTGTAGCGAGAGGCTGGGACTGGGATTCGCGTTATGTGAGTTTCCCCACCACATCAAAAATCTTTCTCCCCTTGGGTTTTCCCTCATATCTGATTGGTTTAGAAAATCGAATCTGTTCAAAAAAGGTAATGTCAAATTTTAGTTGAGGAAGCATGTAGCAGAAACATTAGGAGGTTATTACGTTCATTTTACATACTAATCCTAAAATCTGTATGAATTATTGCAAGTTTTATTCATAAGGAAATAAATAAATGTAGTACACTGGACTGGAAAGGCATGTAAGTGTTTCCATATAAAACGATTTGGATGGATTTTTTTTTAGAATTGATAGCCATTGATAAATTGAAACTAACTTATTAAATAGGTTACATTGAGTGTCAACATTTTTTTAAAAGTCGGCAGTGGGATCAAAGCGAGTAGGGGAAGTCGCGATAAGCGGTAGTGCGATAAGTGGGAGCGTACTGTATTCATTATTGATATAGTCGCTTACGATTTGGAGAAATCGTGTAAATATAAAAATGATTGTTAGTTTACTTATGAAACTGTAGAATTAGAAGATTGTTATTTTATGTATTAAAACGTTAAATAATAAAAACTGATAATGATATTATCAAATAATATTAAAGCAATAACGGAAATCAATAGTTTGAGGTAGATAAGTTGATACAAATATTCTTCAAATTAATATAGTCAATGAGAAAGTGAAAATAAATAAGAGATTCTTTTGTTTTCTTCCAGATAGCACAAAAAACTCTGTGAATATTTCCTGAAACTTGCATTTCAAGGTTCGAAATATTGCGTCGAGAGATTAGGGCAAGGTTCGTGGAGTCATGAAAATTTCCGCTTGTGAGGGAATGTTGCCAATGTTTATTGAGGGAAGATTATTTGGCAAGTTTCCTGAAAGTTTCGGCAACAATACTCATGACAATATTTGTTGAAAATGTTCACGCAATGCTGCTAAAATGATCTAGGAAATGCTATTGATAAATAATGTGGACAGGCTCTGAAAAATAATTTAAAATAATTTTAAAATGTATTGGTAATTAAATAAGAAAGGAAATAAATAATGGTTGATAATTTTTAATGCTATTTCAATGAAACATACATTGTGATCATTCTTAAGATGAGTCTCAACAAGGAAGTGCTGATATAGACCGGAAATATCGCAGTCATGATAATAAGCCGAAGTTGAATATTATTAATAAGGTTGACCGAAAATAAAAAATTCTACAATTCGAAATCGTCACTACGAGGAAAGTATGATGACATTGAGATCCTAACAAAGGTTAATTAATTTAAGAAAAAGAATGCGATAAGCAACTTAATTGAGTTAAATTTCCTTGATTATGAATTCTTTTTTACAGTCCTGGATGCCAAAAAAGTCTTTCCAATTTTTTGCCGAATTTAATTATTCGTTTTGAAACAGAGAATTCGTACTTACTTCACTTCTGTTTTCAGAAAAAA
This sequence comes from Druon quercuslanigerum, assembly GCA_010014905.2. NCBI lineage: Eukaryota > Metazoa > Arthropoda > Insecta > Hymenoptera > Cynipidae > Druon > Druon quercuslanigerum. The sequence continues at coordinate 14,094 of JAAAKG020194817.1, forward strand.
TACGTAACCCCTTTGTAAATTGGATGTTTTTCGAATTTCGATTCCTGAGTCTTGACCATCATTTTTTCTAGAGCATTCTTGTCACTGAAAAGTTTTCAAGTAACCTAAAATATTATCCTATTTACGCAGGTATTAGATTTTTTCCCCAAAACAGGGGTGATTGAAATAGGAACTATCTCTCAAAAAATCAGTCACTAAAATCCGCAACAAATTAAGAAGTTTTTATTAACTTCCAGGAATGTAAAAAAAATTGAAAATCTGGAAAATTTCAAAACTCTTTTAAGGTAGAAGTGTAAAAATTTATTTCATACTATGATTAACCAAGCTACATACCTATTAATTCAAAATTAGTGATACGTTGTAGAGACTCCCACACGCTACTTTTTCGCGTCGAGGCGATTTCCAATTACAGAATGCTTTACTTTAGATTTGATTGATTTAATATTTCTTTCTTCTTAAAGTGCCTCGAAAAACCTTAGTTTTGTAGTACAAGTAATAGTTTTGATAAGTGCTGATATACAGGTTATGTGAAAGGTAAGTAATACTCATAGATTCAATGCTACAACACAAAAGTTAACTTAGCTTCAAGCAATATCGAGAAATAAAAGAAAATATTTCACTTTGTGATGAAAAACAAAACTTAAAACGCAGGTACTTATTAGAAAATAAGTTCTCTTTCTCGCCTCTTCGTGAAAACTAATATTTCATTAAATTAAGGATACAAATATCCTCCGATCTCCTATCCTATTCCTCATGAGGAGACTTCTCCATTTCTAGCTGCAACCTTTCATTCTTTTTTCCCTGCAGTTTTTACCTGGTTTCTGAAATGAAAAATCATTATTATAAAAAAAATTTTATACTTACAGGTCTCGCTCTTGTTACAATTTACATTGTGTTAAACAATCTTTAATCCACATTTCTATATTTGCAGTGGTGCTGATTGCTGGTGAGTCTTTTTTGGCATATACTTAATTTTAGTTGGTTAAAAATACAAATCGTTCAAAATTAATCTTTTTTGTTATGAACCCATCCTTTTTTGTTTGAAAATTCAACACCTTGACTAAAAATGTCTTTTTTAACTGTAAAATATGACTTTTTAACAAAATACTTAAATTTTAAACATAATGGTTACTTTTCAACCTAAAAAGATAATTTCCCAACAAGATAGTATCACAGTTTGTATTTAAATCCAAAAAGATAAAATTTATGAAAAAGAATCACAAACATTTTTTAAACCAAAAAGACAAGTTTTGAACAAAACAACCGAAAAAACGTATTTTCTTCACCAAAAATTGAAATTTGAAACAAAAAATACGAATTTTCAGCAAAAAAATAATTTTTCACCACACTGATGTTATCCAAGAACATGAAAATTTAAACCGAAAAAATGACTTGTTTGAGGGAGTTCTTCACTTATGTACGTTGTTTATGCAAATTCGCAAAAACTTGCTCTTAAAAATTGCATCTATAATTATAAATCTTATTATTTGGTTAAAAATTTCACATTTTAAAAAAAAAATCCTGCTATTTAGTTGCAATTTAAAATTTTTGGTAAAAAATTCGTATTTTTGGGTTAAAAATTAAAGTCTTGTCTTAGAACATTAACCCTTTGTTTGAAAATCAGATTCAATTGTTCAAAATTCGTATTTTTGTGTTGAAAACTCAATTGGAATATTTTTGTGTTGAAAAGCTAATTGAAATCTTTTTAAAAGAAAATTTAACTATTCTTTTTAAATCTGCCTTCTTGATTTAATAATGCACTTGCCTTAGTAGAATTTTCATTTTTCCTTTACAAAACGATAATTGTTTGGTTGGAAATAAATATATTATAATAAAATAATTGTTTGCAATTTTTATTTTAGTGTTGGAAAATGAACTGAAATTTTCTTCGGATAATAATTCAACTATTTGTTTTAAGATTCATACTTTTTGGTTGAAAATTCAACTTTAAAGAAAAAAATTGTCGCTTTGTATTTGAAGTTCCACTGTTTTCGTACAAACTTCATCTTTCTTGGACAAGAAAGCAACTATTTGGCAAAGAATTAAAATGTTTTGTTAAAAAATCATCCTTTTTGGTAGAAAAATTCGTATTTTTTTATTAATTTTTTTTTTGTAAAAACTTATTTCTTGTTTAAAAACTCAAATTTTGGTCGTGAAAAGTCAACTGAAATCTTTTTTAACCAAAAATTCAACTATTTATTTGAAAATTTCTTTTTTTGATTCAAAAGCTATTTGCTTTGAAAGATATGGTTGAATCGCCTTATTAAGAAATCATTTTTTTTACGATTCATATTTTTAGATAAAATTTCATCTCTATGGTTGTAATTTTAACTATTTTGTTAAAAATTGATCCTTTTTTATTGAAAATTCAACTACTTGGATAAAAGTTGAATTTCAATGTTGAAACTTAATTTTTTTGATTGAAGAAGGCTTATGTTTTGGGTCGAAAATTTAAGTGTTCAGTAGAAAACCCTTTTTTTGCTCAAAATTAATTTTTAACTGAAAATTCAACTTTTTTTAGGATTGACGATTTTTAGTTGAAAACTTTCATTTTTTGGTAAAAAAAAAAAAATTCTCGGTTTGACACTTCATGTTTTTGTGTAAAAATGTATCAGTTTGGTGAAAAATTAATTTTTTGCTGAAAAATCATGTTTTGTTTAAAAATTCATTTTTTGGTAAAGAAAATACTTCTTTTCACTTGTTTTGTTGAAAACCTGTCTTTTTGGTTTTAAAATGTTTTTTTTTGTTTTCTATAAATTTTATCTTTTTGTATTTAAATATACACTATGATACTTTCTTGTTAGTAAGTTATATTTTTAGGTTGAAATATAACTATTATACATAAAATTAAAGTATTTTGTTAAAAAGTCATATTTTATAGTTAAAAAGACATTCTTAGTCAAGGTGTTACATTTTAAAACAAAAAAGATGGATTCATAAGAAAAAAAGATTAATTTTGAACGATTTTTAGTTTTAACCAAAGAAAAATAAGTATACTACTTGTCCCACAGAACTAAAGTTTTCCGAGCCACTTCAGGAAGAAAGAAATATTAAATCATCAGGGTTTATCGAAAGTAAAGAATCCTGTAATTAGAAATCGCCTCTACGCGAAAAAGTCGCGCGTGTGAGTGTTTACAACGTATCCCTAATTTTCAATCAATAGGCCCAAATAACAATATGCGCGCACAATGATGGCGTAATGACTCTCACGCGTGCGGATTGTCCCGCACGCCGCGCCATCACCCGAGCAGACATATGCGCAATCATTTGCGACGCATATCGGTTGCACGCATGACGGTGACATGCAAGCTTTAAATAAGGTTATGTTCGGTAATTACTCTACAATTAACAATAAGCTGCCTTGATCCAAGGAACTGCTATATATCCAGTTATCCACAAAACCATGAAACTAAAAAACAACGAAACCACTTTAACTATATTCACGAATTAATAGCAATAACAAATAATACTATTACTTCGTTACTATTATTACAATAACACGAGGAAGTAAAACGGAGTTACACAGGCTGACGCGTGCTGATGGCGGTAGACTGCGTTGATCAGACCGGGTCCGCGGGAGACAAGTGAGTGCGTCGCGCGACGGCCATCATCATTTTCAACAACTGAGCGCGTATTTGAAAATTTGTCACATTTCCTTTCGGGAAAAGGCATACGTAAAGTACGCCGTGATGGCGATATGAGACGCATTATGCATGCACGTACATACCCATCACCGCATTGCGACAGGTGATGGCAGCGTGCGTGCGTTATGTCTTACATAGCATGCCTCGCACGTATGCGAGTACTGTGCGTCGCACGATTGTTATCTGGGGACATGCAACTTGGTATCAAATTTTGTTTAAATTCCAGGAAGTTAAAAAAAACTTCGTAATTTGTTGCGCATTTTAGTGACTGATTTTCTGAGAGATATTTTGGGTTACTTGAAAACTTTTCAGTGACAATAATGCTCTAGAAAAAAATGATGGCCAAAACCCAGGACCCGAAATTCGAAACACATCCAATTTGTAGTTTCTAAATTTCGAATTAGCGATTGGAAGCAATTGTCACTGGAAAGTTTTCAGGTACCCCGAAAAATTATTTTCCAATTTACACAGGGGTTAAGTATTTTTTTCTGAAAACAGAAGTGAAGTAAATAAAAATTGGAAATCAAGGGAATTTAACTCAATTCATTCTTTTTTTTAAATTAATTATCCTTTGTTAGGATCTCAATGGGCTACTTTTTCCCGTAGTGACGATTTCGAATTTTTCATTTTCGGCCAACCCTATTAATAATATTCAACTTCGGCTTATTATCATCACTGCGATATTTCCGGTGTTTAAATATCCTTTGGGCACAATTGTTAAAAAGTACCAGCGTTGTAAAGTTTGTCTATATCAGCATTTCCTTGTTGAGACTCGGTCTTAACAATGGACACAATGGATTTTGCATTGAAATAGTATTAAAAATGTATAAAATATTATTTGTTTCCTTTCTTATTTAATTACCAATATATTTTTTTTATATTTTAAATTATTTTTCAGAACCTGTCCACATTATCTATCAATAACATTTACTAAATCCTTTTTCTCAGCGTTGCGTGAACATTTTTAACAAATATTGTCTGAGTATTCAAAAAAAAAGTAAAGGATAAAGTTTACATCGATTCCTGTTGAAAGATTCACCGTAACAAAAATTAACCTTGCTAGTTAAACATTACAAAAATCGAAGATATTTTCCTATTTTTAACCTTCGCTGGATAATCTTTCGCCCTATAATCACTCCCTTATATTCGAAATGTAGCGAGAATTACGATGCCAGCGCTATCTGCCGTCCTTTCACTTCATTAAATTGGAGAGAAATGGGGATTCCCAGTAGCTTTTTGCTAAGTGGTATTAAATAGGTTGTAATTCATCTAAAATACTTTACTTTATTTCGGAGGAGGTTTTACAGTAAGGGCAATGTTTTTTCGTCTTTTATGTTGCTGATTCTGCATGTTTTACCGAAGTTTTCTCACATCAGCGTGACCTATAGATATTTTTTAATTTAATTCAATCCCGATTAGACCTTTTTAAAACAGAATATTTTTCTAGTTTTTACTTTGAATTCGGTATGTTTCTAAGTCGAGTTATTAAGCACCATGCCGTTTCTCACAATTCCATAAACTTTCATCACTTACTATATAAGGAATCATCAAACCCATTCTCTGAGCGTGAGTTGCGTGCGATACGTGTGTTTTATGTATATGTATGCGTTCTATGCATATAAGTAAAAGTTAAGTTAGTAGACTCTCAGAAACTTCCTCTAAACAATAAAGGAATACTTTTATGGTGTAGTTTAACGGTTACAATGGGATGTACTCTTACCGTAAAATAATTTGCGAGCATTTAGTCGTGCAAGGTTGCATGTATCTGAATAAGAGCTACTTCTATACTTCGATCTGCTGGGTTGATTAATTCTTAGTTATTTAAACAAATGGAATTTGTTTAAATATTTTTTGTTTCAAAAGATGTGTTTACCCCCTTAAAATTATTACTATGAGTCTGGTGGAATATTTAATAACATTGGTTCATTCATTTTTAATTGTTTAAAATTTGTTGAAATAATTTTTATTTGAAAGTTCATTTTTTCACTAAAAAATATTACTACTGGTCTAGGGGAATGTTTATTAACATTAGTTTATTAATTTTAAACTAATTAAACAAATGGAATTTCGAATATTTTAAAAATAAAAATTATGACTGAGGGTCTAGTGGATTATTGATCAACATTTGTTCATTAATTTTTAATTATGTAAACAAATTATTAGTTAAATAGTATTATTAGTTGAAAAAAAATAAGAATTTAGTGCTCCAACAACTGAAAAATATTTGAAAATAAATTTATGTTTAAATAATTAAAAATTAATTAAACAACATTGTTAAATATTCCACTAGACCAATAGCAATCATTTTTATTTAAAAAATTCAAAAAAATAAAATTAATCAAACAGTGTTGATAAATATTCCACTAAAGAAATATTAGTAATTTTTAATAAAAAAATTTTTTAACAGAAGAAATTTGTTTACAAAATTAAAAATCAATGGACTAATGTTAACCAATGATAATCAATATATCACTAGACCTATAATGATAATTTTATGTAAAAAAAATACGAGAATGCAGTGTTCAAAAAGTCGATTTCATGTAGGAATGACATTTTTGGCTTTAAGGGTAGTTTTCAGGTACTCGTGGGGGTGTATTAGGGGTCTCAAACCTGTATGTCTAACACATGAAATTTTTCGTTGGATAATTCTCTACAGGCCCCCATACTTTCCCGTCACATTTTTTAAAACCCTAAAAAATTATTCTAAAATCTCAAAAAAAGTCATTTGTCCCCATGCATTTTACATGGGAAACTTCAGGTCAAAAGCGGCACCTGTTAAAATAAAAAAAATAATAATAAAAATTACGGAATTTCTTTTTTCGGATTTGGAATAAAATAGGGGATATCGTTGCCCTCTAACATGTAAAAAAATTTTTCCATGCATTTTTGGACCACCCTAATGCCCACCCATCGCTCCTGACCCGGTAACAAGCGTTGCATTCCGAATAATTAATATTTTCAGATTTCAGCGTAAAAATGAAGATTATTCTATTTTTTTGAATGCGCCATTTTTCCATCTGTCAAAAATGCTATTATAAGAATAGGATATCTCGAAAACTAATTCCCTTCTATGCCCATAGCGACCGCCGAAAAGTTTCTTATTCCCCAAAAGAGACGTGTTTTCAATAAATTTAATTCCTTCTAATTGTACCGGTAGGAACACCTAAAAGAGATGTTTTCTATTCCGCAAAAGTGGTCATATTTTGAGTTAATTTAATTCCTTCCAATCAGTTTACAAAATATGTGTAATAATTTGTTTTATTTTCTTCATGTAGAATATAAGTTTTGAAATTTTAACTCTCGTCAATTCAAATATGCCTTTCTAGAGTTAAAATTATTTTAATTCACACATTTGAATAGATTTCATCTGTAATATATTTTCCTCAATGTTAGCAAGGATTAATGCATTTTTTAACATGTTTAAATAATTTATTAAAATGTAAATAAATATAAATTGAAATATTTTCGGAATATATGCTATAAAACGATTAATTAATGAAAAAATGAGTTAAATAAATGTATCATAAATATTTAATTTCGTTAAATTTTGCTAAGTCGATTGAGGGGAATAGGATTTGCACTTTTTCTTTTCCCGTTGGGGGATTTTTAGACGGAAGAGAAATCGCGTATTCATAGGAATACAAATTCTTAATTATTCTGCATGCAACGCTTGTTACCGGGGAGGAGGTGAAAAAAGTATTGAAAGGTATGAAGAACTATTCCGCTCCAGGAACAGATGGTATCAAGGCCTTCTGGTGGAAGAAGTTTCCTTCAACCCATCAGCATCTGGCCCGTATTTTCACCTCATATTTAAAGTCGAAAGAGCCTATTCCGGAGTGGTTGGTGGAAGGGCACTGTGCACCCCTGCTGAAAATGGGCAACTTAGCTGACCCAAAGCATTGTATTCCAATCACTTGTCTGAACACAGTATAAGATATTCTTAGCTATCCTAAATGATAGGATTGTTCGGAATATCGGACCTGTGTGGCAAGAAATGTATGATCAACGCGGCTCAATGAAAGGCGTAGTAGGATGTCGGGAGAACCTGCTCATCGATAGATGTGTCTGCAAAGATGCAGCATCCTACCAGCGTGACCTATCGATGGCCTGGGTTGATTACCAGAAAGGTTTCGATTCGAGCACCCATAGACTTATCATCTGTCTTTTAGAAAGCTTAAAGGTTCATTCGCAAATCGTGAGGTACATAGAGAGATTAATGCTACTTTGGAAAACTAGATTTACTATCTCATCTGGAAAAAATCATGTGACAACTAACAATGTCACCTTCCAGAGAGGTGGCTTTCAGGGGGATTCCATGAGCCCACTCCTCTTTTGCCTCACATCATTGCCACTATTTCTAGAACTTTGCCCTTCCCAGGGGTACCTTTGCGGCAAACCTGCAAGTCGAAAGCACAAGGTCACTCATGTATTTTACATGGATGATCTTAGATCTATGCTAAAAATAAAGAGCAACTACATCTAGGTCTAGGGATGGTCGAAAAATACACAAAAGAAATAGGAATGGAATTTGGGTTAGAAAAAGCGCCAAGGTTTATTTGAAGCAAGGAAAGCTTAATGGCATCTCTGAAGACCCTCAGCTCATCGATAGAAGCACTATACGACACCTTTACGCTGGAGAGATTTATACATACCTGGGCGTGCCACAGAGCCGAATTCAGGATATGACATCTATAAAGGATACTCTCCGAAGCAGATATAAACGTCTCATCCGGCAGATTTGGTCTTCCGAACTTTCGGCGACGAACAAAGTATCTGCAATGAACATGTTTGCCGTCCCGGTAGTACTCTATTCATTTTGAGTGGTTCCATAGACGAAGAACGAGCTCAGATCCCTTGATACCGGGACACGAAAGGTTATGCACATAAACAATCTTAAGTCTTCTGTTCCGCGACTCTACATCTCACGTAAGTGAACTGCTCCTCGATAATATAATGCACGGCATCTTTCACAGAAGTGTGGAGGATCAGTCAATGTTGTGTGAGCTAACTTTTTTTTATTACACCATTAAGCTGTTTCCTTTTCAGGGTACGTGTGTCTCACTCGGTGGGAAAGGGAGTAGTGTGAGGAAGGGATTATAGAATGTTTAGATTCATGTAGCGTTCTCGTATTATTTATTTCAATCACGCGGTCGTTCGGCAATACTGCTCTGACCCATGTTGCTGATCAATCTCTCTAGTAATTACCCTGAGTAAAGATTCTCATAAAGTCCTCATGTGAGGTTCCCCACTTGGGTGCATTAGTATCCAAAGTCTTTTGTTTCACACCTCATTCACTCTATTGACACTCTTTTTATTAACTATTTGCCGCCATATTTTTGTGTCCTGCCATACATTTCTAGCTTCTTACACGTCCATGCATTTTTTCATGCTGGCTCTCGTGTTTCAGTGGCTTCTTACGTCTCTTCTAACTGGGTTCTCATTCACTCATTCTAACCATTCTTTCCTTGGTCTGCCTCTGGACACTCTGTCATTTACTTTACTTTAATACACTTGTTTCGTTAGTCCGTCAGAGATTTCCCGCATATTATGCGCCAGAATCTCATGTCAATCGCTTTAATATATTGTTTTTATAGCTTGTAGGAACCATGCATTTACTCCGTACTCTTTCAAGACTCCCCAGAGTTTACATCTATCTACCTTGTCAAAAGCTTTTTCTAGGTCAACAAATTCACAGAAAACCTCTCTTTCCTTAAATCACCCGGATTGAAGTCGGGCACGAAGGGTTTCATTTTAGCATGTCAAGACGGTGTCATTTCCACCTTAACATACCGTCTCCACGTTTTGAGCGAAGATATTTCCGATGATAGGTGCAGGGCGTGCCACACACACCCCAAGCATCTAAGATACATACTACCTAGTTCCCAACTCATGCGAGAACAACCTACTTCCAAAGACACAATGCGGCACTATGAAAGTGCTTTATTACCATCTCTGTCACTCTTACTGAATTAACCTTAATATCGTTCCGCTAAACGCTCCTGTGGAAATAGAGTCAATTGTCGAGAATGAGAAGTGCCGCATATGCTGGAACTTTATATTCTCAACAATTGTTTTTATTGCACCCTCGAGGCCTGACATAGTTCTCCTTGACTTCGAGAAGCGAACCATGTTCGTGATCGAATTTTCGGTAGCAGCTGACAAAAACATCATAGCCGAAGAGAATGAAAAGAAAGAGGAGTAAGGGATGTATGGAAGTTGCGATGATTGTACCCGGAATATTCTGTTAAATGAATCTTTCCTATCATCGGCGCCCTTAGAGGTGCCAAGCTTTCACTGATTAATAGCCTGAAAAGCATCCCTGTCTGTGAACAATATGCTAAAACATGTCGTATTGATTCCGCCATAAACTGTAACCACCTATCTGATGGTCGTGAGACTAAAATTTTTATTTTCGTTTGTTTTTTCGAATTTTATAAGTGATATAACTCTGATATATATATATATATATATATATATATATATATAT
>JAAAKG020194828.1:0-11456 GCA_010014905.2 Druon quercuslanigerum
CTCTATCTCTACTTTTGCATCAATCCTTTTTAGTACTTCTTCCACTCCCTCCTGCATCTTCTTCCCCTCTAATCTTAAACCCTTTATCACTACGTTTCTTTTTCTTTCTTCCATCTCTTTTTTTCTATTCTTTGTTCTATTTTCTTCAGTCTTTCCTTATCCGTATTCCCATTCACGCCCTTACCAAGATCCCGGTTACAGCTTTTTATCATTCTAATCCTACCTTGCATCTCCTCTACCTTTTTATTATTATCCTTATCCTCTTTTCTAACTTTTCCCTAACTTCTTCCCATTTTTTCATTTCTTTCCTAAGTTCAGGCATTTTCCTCCTAAATTCTTTCCTTAATTCCTCTCCCCTTTTTCCTGCCTTTCTTCATAAATTCCCATTACTTCCATCATGGCTTCGCGAATTTCTTTTATTCTTTCTTCTTTCCTCTGTTCTTCGGATTCGTCACCGTTTCCTTCAGCCCCCTTACTATTCTCACCCTTCTGGTAGAAATTTTATTTCTGTTTCATTAAAAATTTAATTCTTTTGAAATAAATATTTATCTATTCCATTTTTTGTTGAAAATTGATCTTTTTTTCTTTAAAAAATTGAACAGTTTTTTTTTTATATTATCGTGTTAAAAATTGGTGTTCTTTGGTATAAAATTAATCTTCTTATTAAACAATTTAAATATTTGATTAACAAATTCGTTTTGCTTTTAAAACTTATTATTTTGACCCATAAATTTAAATATCCATTTTGTGGTTAAAAATTTAAATTTTTTCATATAAAGATGCATTTTTTTGTTTAAAAATTGATAAATTTGGTAAAAAAAATCGTCTTTGTTGAATTTAACTATTTTTTTATTTAAAATTATAGTTGCAGATTCATCTCTTTGGTTGTGAACCTAACTATTTTGTTCAAAATGGTTTTTTTTCTTATTACTGAAGTTTAATCGTTTTTTATTGAAAATTAATGTAATCTGCTGTAGATTAAACAGCTTGGTTAAAATTAAAACTACGCTATAAACTTTAATTTTTTAAATGAAGATCCATCTTTTTGGTTAAAAATTAAATTTATTTATAAGAATCTCGTCTTTTTGTTTTAAAAAATCGACATTTTGAATACATTTTTCTTTTATTATTGTTACTGTAATCATTGTTTACACAACTGATCATTAATTTTAATAAATCAGAAGTTGCTCTCCGAATATTTTTCTTGAAATAAATTCATTTTAGATATTTTTGTACTCAACTTTTGCAAATTTTTTCCTGAAATAATGTTGTGCTTTTAGATTTCTAAAGGCTTTTTTATTTATATAATTTTATTCCCATTAATTTTTTTAATAATTTAGTAACAAACAGTTACAATTTTAGAAATAAACCAGAAAATTAGATTTAACCCTCCGCAATCCATGTGAGTCATAAGTGACCCAGACGATTTTGCGAGGTCGAATTTTATAGGGAAGAAAGAATTATTTAAAACTGGAAAAATTGTCTTTTGAATGCTCAAAAGCAATTAAATAATAAAATAGAGGATCTAAGTAAGAATTTAGATTTTTTAACTTTTTTTTATCGGTTAATAATTATGATTTTCCATCATAACGAATTTTTTCATGTATTTTTTCGTAAAAAAATAAATTCGAATTTATTTAAATATTAGTTTTAACTTCAATATTTTGTTTTCACTTCAAAGATACTTCATTTCTTCCACTACGAAATCTAAACAAATTTCGAAATTTCATCATTCTGGAGAGTGTCTTAGTAATAATAGAGTAATAGAATCTACTGGAATTTTCTCGCAATGTTATCGAAGCCTTGAAAAAAAAATGTCTTCAGATTGATCAAAAATATTGTTCAGACAAATATGTGTTCTTTTAGGAAATAAATAAAAATGTTTGAAAAATGACAAGAGACGAAAGAAAGTGAAACGACAAAAATTCCTCAGATCTACAAATTTGTTATAATTTTTTGTTCAAAAAATACTTAAAAGTTACACTAGGCTGCCTATTTTTAGTTTAAGTCGTGAAATACAATATTAAAGACAAGCAAATTAAACTGATGAAGAAATGCCAGTAGTTGAAAATTTCAGAAAAACTACTACTTTCTAGCATTTACGTCTAAACAAAAAATATAAATTTGGAACAAAAAATGTCAATTCAAAAAAAAATTTGTTTTAAGTTTTATGAAAATAGTTACATTTAAACAAAAAATATAAATTTGTAAACAAAGAATTTTTTAAACTCGATAGTTTAATTTTGTACCCAATTGTTGAATCCTTAAGCGAACCATTTAAATTAACCTAACAATTACTTTTAACAAAATACATAAATTTTCCACTGGAAAAGGTCAATTTTCAATAAGAATATCAATATTCAACAAAAATAAATAGCTCCGTTGTTATTTAAAAAAATGAGTTCTCACATAAACAAAAAAAACGAATTATCAACAACCTCGTTACATTTTTAACAATAGAGATAAATTTTCAACTAAACGTACGATCCTAAGTCTTTTTCGACGTACTGTTCGTATTTTCCGACGTAGTATCCTACGTCTTTTCCAACCTAGTATCCAACTTTTTTTCCGGCGTCGTTTTCAACGTAGTATCCAAAGTCTTTTCCGACGTACTGTCCTTCGTATTTTCCGATACAGTCTCCTACGTCGTTTCCGAGTTTATGTCGTACGTCTTTTTCGACGTAGTACTCTACGTCTTGTTCAACGTAGTACCCTAAGGCCGTATTATTCAACGTATTGCCCTACGTATTTTTCGTCGCAGTTTCGTTAGCCTTTACCGACGTAGTGTCTTAGGTCATTTCTGAATCAGTGCCCTACGTCTTTTCCATCGTAGTGTTTTACATCTTTTTCGACGTATCTGCCTACGAAATTTTCGAGTCAGTGTGCTACGTCTCTTCTGACATCGTTTTCAACGTAGATCCAAAGTCTTTCACATTGTAAAGTCCTACCTATTTTCCTACGTAGTCTTCTACGTTCTCTTCGAACTAGTATCCTTTGTTTTTTCCTACGACCTAGTGCTATGTCTTTTCCGACGTAGTGTCTTACGTCATTTCTGTATTAGTCTCCTAAGCCTCGTCCAACGTAGAGTCGTAGGTCTTTTCTAACCGAGTTACCTACTACATTTTCGAGTTAGTTTCCTATGTTTTTTCCTGTGTAGAAATCTACGTCTTTTTCAACATAGTACCCTAAGTTTTTTTCAACTTACTGCCCTACGTAAGGTCCGCCGCAGCTTCCTATGCCTTTACCGACGTAGCCTCTTACGTCATTTCTGAACTAGTGTCCTGAATCTTTTCCAACGTAGTGTTCTATATCTTTTCTGTCGCAGTTGCCTGCGACGTTCTCGAGTTAACGTCCGACGCCTGTTCCGATGTCGTTTTTGACGTACTATCTAAATTATTTTCCATTGAAAAGTCCTAAGCATTTTCCAACCTAGTCTACTAAGTCTTTACCGGCGTAGTGTCTTATATCTTTTCTAAAAGAGTGTCCAAAGTCTTTTCCAACGTAGTGTCTTACGTCTTTTCCGACGTAGCTGTATACGAAATTTTCGTAGGATAGTCCCTTCCGACATCGTTCTCAACGATGTATCCAAAGTCTTTTACATTGTGAAGTCCTACCTATTTTCCTGCGTAGTCTTCTACGTTTTCTCCGAACTTGTGTCCTTCGTTTTTTCCGACGTATTGTCCTATGTCTTTTCCGACGCAGTGTCTTACGTCATCTCTATATTAGTGACCTAAGACTCTTCCAACGAAGGGTCGTAGACCTTTGTCGATGTAGTTGCCTACAACATTTTCGGATTAGTTTCTTATGTCTTTTCCAGCTTCTTCCTATGTCTTCACTCACGTAGCCTCTCACGTCATTTCTGAACTAATGTCCTGAATCTTTTTCGATGTAGTGTCTTCCGTATTTTTCGTTGTAGTGCCCCACGTCTCTTTTGACGTAGGGTTCTACGTATTTTCTGACGTCTTGCCCTACCTCACTTCTCCTTTTTTGTCGTAAGATCCTATGAATTTTGCGTCGTAGTGCCCTACGCCTTCTACGACGTAGTATCCTATTTCTTTCCCCATTTTTTGTCCAACGACTTTTCCACCGTAGTGCCGTAGTATTGGCCCACGTTATTTCTTAACTAACAACCTTCGTTTTTTTCAATATTGGTTAAAATATTTTTCTACTGGTTGCAGTACTTGGCATTTGAGTCAGTGCGGCAAAAGTTGACTCCTGGCGACTAAAAATCCAAATTGTAAATTTTGAATTTTAAAACATATATTACCGTAAAATATTACGCTACTGTTTTTATCACAAGAGAATTGTATCTTTGACAGTTTTTTAACTAATTCCAGAAGACCAGTTTTTCCAAAAATCAATTTTTAATTCAGTTCTGTCTTTAACTCGTGCTCAAATTAAAATTTGTTATAATTTCTTCATAAACTTAACAGGAAATATTTCTAATAGTATTCTTGTTATGATAATTAGAGAAAAAAATTTTAATATTTATTTATAACAATGGAAAAAATTATTATGTTACTCATACGGAATATAATTCTCTACGATAATGTATATTTTAAAATTGAAATTTTCCAATTTGGATTATTACTCGCCACTGAACAACTCAGGATGATTCGATTAAAAACCCTACATATAGAAAATTTTAGTTACTTTCATCTGAATATTCTACACGTTGAATTTGAAATTCGAACGGAGGCATCACGGTTCGAGATAATCTTATGGTTTTAATACGAGAAGCCACTGAAGCTCCATTAAAGGTTGTAGGCTTTATTTCAATTGCAAGTTTCGATATACTTGAAATTTTTCATAACTTTAAACTACTTCTATCGAGGGGCTGGTCACTCAGAAATCAGGTAGTCAGATTAACAATGATTGCTAACGAAATAAGGGAGACTTGATAAAAACCGCTTTTCGACTAACCACATTTCTTGTGATTTTTCATGAGATCCCCCATGAGGCTCCTGTAGTCCCACGGTAGCGCGAGCGGCGAGCTGGTGAAAGACTTCTTGTAACTGAGGCTGACTGGGAATAACTAGAGACTTACCAAGAGACTGCGCAGTAGACGAAAGAGAATCTTACACTGTATAAAATAATCATAATTTTCCCATACGAAAGTATGGCATATTTCCCTTACTTTTGAATATCCCATATAAGCATGGAAAGTTTCCGTTTACACTTGTAAATTTTCCCTACACGTCGAGAATCCCATACCTGATATAGGAAAGCTTCCAGTCATGCATGGAACTTTAATGCGCGTCTGCAGAATGCGCAACTGAGTGAAGCACGCATGTGCAGTAACCACGGTGAACAGAGAAGGAGCAGAATATAATACAACCATGGTGTCAAGCGTCTAATTCATAAAAGTTTTAGTAAACACTTGTGAAACATTTTTAAGTTGTAGCAGTGAAACAGTTCAATAATGTGAGTTCAATAAGATTTACTGGAATTAGAAATGATCCAAAAACGGAAGAAGGAAGCAACAAGAGAGGGAAAATTCTAGATGAACGCCTAATTCATTATAGTTTAAGCGCACGCTTGTGAAACATTTTGAGGTTGGAGCAGTGAAACAGTCAAATATTGTGAGGAGAATAAGAAGCAGTGCAATTAGACATTTTTGAATGTATTGTAGAATAAGTATATTTTTAGAGTATTTCAGTAAAACGTTTTAAGATTCAAAAGGAATAATTTAATATTGACATTTGCTTGTAGCGTGGGAAAGATGGAAAGCCATTATGGGAAAAGTCCCATACACGTACAACTCTTTTCCCATAACAACATCATTTGACGATAAAGTGACAGTTGTGAACAGTGATAAAGTGATCAAGGAATAGCTAGAAAATGTCGCAAGGATTTCGTTTTAGTTTTCCAATTAAGAAGCTCAACAAAGACAATTATTCAGTATGGAAATATAAAGTAAAGCATATGCTTATGAACATAAAAGTGTGGTCAGTGGTTGGCAAAGAAGCTTCAGCAGTTCGAGATGAGACTTGGCAAGAAAAGGATGATCAAGCTCTATCTACGATTGGTTTGCTCGTGGACGACAACCAGCTAGTGCACATTGCGAATGCCAAAAGTGCAAAAGAAGCCTGGAAATCGCTGGAAGACTTTCACCAAAAATCATCAGAGGCCAGTATGATTCCATTTATATAGAGTGCTATGCAGAATGCGTTTAGCGGAAGATGGTGACATGGAGCACCATGTAAATAAAATGCAAGACACCCTAAACCGATTGACAGCTCTTGGAGAAGAGATCTGGGACAAATTTGCAGCGGACATGTTGTTGGAGGGTCTGCCAGAATCCTACGATACGTTAGTCACCACTTTGAAGGTCTTACAATATCTTTAGGCAAAAGTAAGTTGATCGACGAATACAGGAGACACAAGAAGAAAATGGCAATCAACGACATGCCCGGACATCAAGGAGAAGGTGCAATGAAGGCTCAAGCACGCATAAATATCCAAAAGGAATGCCTTTTCTGTAAAAAGATAGGCCATTGTAAAAGGGACTGTGAAAAGCATCAAGCCTGGAAGAAAAAGTAGGAGAAAGTTAGCACAGTCGCTCATTGTCTCAAGGATTTACGCGAAGAGCTAGCTTTCACAACAAGGGAGTCTAAGGATTCAAAGCAAACAGAAGAGGTATGCATCAATAGCTACAAAAGTAAAGGCTGAAGAAGGAAAGAAGGTTTGTATTATGGATTCCAGAGCAACAAGCCACATGACAAACCATAAAGATTTCTTCGAGGAACTCGACTCGGAAAAGAAAGGTACGGTACGTTTCGCAGATGATGAAGAATTTACTGAAATTCAAGGGGTCGGATCAGGAACTATAAAGTTTATAGTTAAAGGACAGGAAGTGACCGTGAAAGTGAAAAACGTGTTTTACGTACCCAGACCAAGCTCAAGCTTATTGTCCGTAAGGAAGTTAGCCGGGAATGGTTCAAGTGTGCAGTTCGATGGTAACAATTGTTACGTCGTTAGTCTTAAGGACGGTCAAGTAAAGACGACTGCAGTTTTAGCATCATCGCAACTTTACGAGTTAAAATTATTCAACACGGTAAGGGCAATAATTTACTCAAAAGATAGGTCCAGCGTGAGATAGAAACAGTCGGGGAGCAAGCAGTCCAAGCTTCGAGTACCTAAAAGTTCAAACAACGTCGTGACAGCAATTGAATCAAGACATTTAAGGAAATTCGTAAACGTAGAGGTAGTTTTCGAATCTACAGAACAGTCTTAAAAGGAAAAAGGAAAAGGAAACGTTGATGAGGATTTATCGAGGGATTCCAATACACAGGAAGATGAAGACATCAAAGCAGAAGCGGAAGGGAGTAGCAGCGCAGAAAAGGACATCACGCATGAAGCAGCTTTCACTATGAATGAAAATAAAACAGCGATTCAAGTTATAAATCAAGATCTCGCTTCAGATACAGATCGTGCAAAATTTCGTGTTGAAGATTCGTCACAGATATCAAGTCAGCAGGCAGAGTCCAGATCACCAAGAAGATCTGAAAGATCCAACAAAGGAACACCACCAGAGAGGTACATGGATTCTTCAGCATTTTTGAAAAATGTCTACGAAATATGCGGAATGGGAGGTGGAACGGCAGAGTGGCTATTTAACTCAAAGCCAGCAATAAACGATTGGGGTCCAATGAACCAAATATCTAGGGACATTCAGGCAGAACAGGGATCGTCAAACTTAAGTTCAATGTTCGCAGATGATTTAAACTTCTCATGGACCTGAAAGGATCAACTGTAGTTTGTGAGACCGTCCGTTGGACCTAATTTTTATTTTTCCGAATTATCATTTGCTCTAGTACTGACTTTTCCGAATAAGCGTTTGTCCTAATCTAAATCGACATTGCTAATGATTTGCGGGACGAGGCAAAACACCCAGACAGCCTATACGTTTACGTACGTTTATAACAAGCAAAGCGTTGCTAGATGATGTTATTAATAGCTTTTAAAGGTTTTCATTGACCACTCGTATTGGCTGTTATGAACCGTTGATCGGGGTGTTACTGTCCATTTACAAGGAATGTCATTTTTCATTGCGTGGAATTGTTATAAGCCGTTTTGAAGCGTTCTTATTGAAACTTATAAGGATTCATATTGATTGTTTCTCAAGGTTCTTATTGACTATTGCTAATACCGCTGCTAGGGGATATTATTCGCTGATTTGAAGAGTCGTTAGTGTTCATTGTTAGGGAGTTGTATTTGTCATTTTCAAGGATCTTTATTGACCGTTTCTGATGGTTGTTCTTTTTTGCTGCTAGATGGAAGTATTAACGTTTGCTCAGGATTTTAATTTTAGTTTCTAGAGGATGTTATTGCCAGTTACTAGGGACTTCTATTGATCGCTGGTAAGGTTCGTTATTGACTGCTTCTTTGGCTTGTTACTTCTTTTTGATAGAGAATGTTATTTACTATTGCTAAGAATTGTTATAACTTATTATAGAGTATGCTATGTATTGTTTCTAAGGGTGACCCATGATAAGGATTGATATTTTTAATTGCAATTGGCTGTTATGGTCCGTTGCTAGGGGCTGTTATTGTACGATCTAGGGAACTGTATAGATCGTATTTAAAGGTAATTATTGACCATTGCGAATGTTTGTTCTTGACTCTTGCTAACGCTTTTTACTGCCCGTTGCTTGAGTATTTTACTAAAGGTTGTTATTACTGATTCTAGAGCGTGTTATTAACCTTTTCTAAGTGTTCTTACTGACCGGTCATATGTGTTGCTGTTGGCTGATGCTAAGCCTCCTTACTGACTGTATTCCAAAGGATGTTGTTAAGTGTTATTATTAGTGATGCTCAAGGATGTGTGCAAGGATTCTTATTAAACGTTTAGAAGGTTGATTATTTTTCTTTACAACAGATTGTTATTTCCGTTGCTAGGGGTATTTATTCTCCGTTTCTAGTTCTTAAGGTCGTTTTTAAGGGATGTTATTAGTCCCTGCTAAGGAGTAGTTATTGACTGTTTCGAAGGTTTGTTACTGACTCTCGCTAGAGAATGTTAATGGTCGTTACAGTAGCTATGGATTTTATGGGGCGATTTTAAGGGTTGTTATTGGCCATTTCCCAAGGTTTTTATGTTTCATTGCTGGGGCGTCTCATTGTCTTTTTAAAGCTTTTCCAAGACACTCAAAACTAATTTTCCTTATACATACTTCTTTTGTATCAATTTTGGTTTGATTTGAAACTTTGACAAGCTCTTGTTAAAAAACTGTCGATTTTCTTACTTTTTCTTTTCGACTTTTCTCTCTGCAAGTTCTAAAATACAAATAAAAAATCGATCTGTAGTTTTTTACGAAATGCCATTTACTGTACGTTTGGAGTGGGTTCCTTTACAGAATTCACGAAATTGATGGAATTCGCAAAATTCATTAAACCCATGGAATTCACAAAATTTAAGGAATTCATGAATTCGCAGAATTCAAAGAGTTTATATAATTACATGAATTCACTGAAAGAATGGGATTCTTTGGATTACCGGAATTCACGGAATGGACTGATTCAATGGAATGTATGTAATTCAAGGAATTCACAGAATTTGCGGAATTTTCTGTAGTCGCAGAATTCCCGGACATCAAGCAATTTATGAAATTCACGGAATTCAAGGAATTTATAGAATTCACGGAAATCAGCAACTTTTCGGGATTGAAGGAATACAAAGAATTCAATGAATTTGCGAAATTTATGGAATTTAAAGAATGTAACGAATTCACGAAATTCGGGGAATTCATGGCTCTTACGGAATTCATGAAATTCTCGGAAATTAGGGGAATTCACGAAATTGAAGGAATACACGAAGTTCAATGAATTCACAGAGTTGACGGAATTTTGAAGAGTTAAAGAATTCATGAAATTCAGGTTATCCATGAAACTCAAGGAATTCACAGAATTCAATCAATTTAAAGGATTTACTGAATTTATGGAATTCAAGAAATTCATAGAATTCACGGAATTCATACAAACTTCACGAAAATAGTTTTAATCTTTTAGCATTTTTAAGATAGAATATTTTATATTTAGCAGTGGAATTTTTGACTAAAGCAGATAACGTTTGTAAGACACTTCTGAAATTTATCAGAAATCGCAGAATTCAAGGAATTCATTAAATTGAATTAAATCGTGGAATTCCGTGAATTCCATGACTTTTCTAAATACCTTGAATTCCATACAATGAGTTTCGCGTATTCAATGAATTTTATGAATTATGTCAATTCCATGGATTCATTGAATTCCGCATTATTCTTGGAATTCTCTCAATCCCGTAAATTCCTCGAATTCCCTTAATCCAGTGAATTCCTCGAATTCCATGAATTCATTGAATTCTGTTTATTGCTTGTATTTTGTCAATTCCTTGAATTCTTAGAATTTCATCAATTCACTTAATTCATCAAATTACATAACTTGAGTGAATTCCTGAGATTTCGTGAATTCAGTAAATTCCTCAACTTTCATGAATTCCGTGAATTCCTTAAATTCCGTGAATTCTTTGGATTCCGGGAATTCCTCGAATTCTGTGAATTCCTTCAATTCCGTGCGCTATATGAATTCCGTGAAATCCTCAAATGCCTTAAATTCGGTGAATTCCTTAAATTCCGTGTGTTATAAGAATTCCGTTAATTCTTCGAATTCCGGAAATTCCACGAATACAGTAAATTCCGCTAATTCTGTGAATAAGTTGAATTTTGTGAATTTTTTGGGCTCCATGAATTCTGTACATTTCCTGAATTTTCTAAACTCCGTGAATTAAATTATTGCGTGAATTCTATGAATTTCTTGAATTCCTTAAATCCCGCGAATTCTTTGGATTTCGAGAATTCCTTAAATTCCGTGAAATCCTCAAATGCCTTAAATTCTGTGAATTCCGTAAATTCCATGTGTTATAAGAATTCCTTGAATTCTTTGAATTCCTGAAATAATGCTGTTTCTATAAATTTATTGAATTTATTGAATTCCTTAAATCTTGTGGATATTATGACATACCTGATTCATCAGTTAGAATTCAATAAACTGATTACTTATACAAATTTTTACTAATTACAATATTAAATATTACGAAATAATTGATTTACCAGTCGAAAGTTAATTTGAATTTCTTGAATTCCATAAAGCTTGTGGATATTATGAAATAACTGATTCATCAGTTAGAATTAATTAAACTGATTTCTTAGTAAAAATTTTACTAATTACAATATTAAATATTACGAAATAATTGATTCAGCAGTCAAAAGTTAATCTGAATTTCTTGAATTCCTTAAATCTTCTGGATATCATGAAATAACTGATTCATCAGTTAGACTTCAATAAACTGATTACTTAGTAAAATTTTTACTAATTACAATAATAAATATTATGAAATAATTAATTCATCAGTCAACAGTTAATTTGAATTTCTTGAATTCCTTAAATCTTGTGGATATTATGAAATAACTGATTCATCA
>JAAAKG020194828.1:11556-24223 GCA_010014905.2 Druon quercuslanigerum
AATTAAACTGATTACTTAGAAAAATTTTACTAAGTACAATATTAAATATTATGAAATAATTGGTTCATCAGTCAACAGTTGCCAATTTGAATTTCTTGAATTCCTTAAATCTTGTGGATATCATGAAATAACTGATTCATCAGTTAGACTTCAATAAACTGATTACTTAGTGAAAATTTTACTAATTACAATATTAAATATTATGAAATAATTGATTCATCAGTCAACAGTTAATTTGAATTTCTTGAATTCCTTAAATCTTGTGCATATTATGAAATCACTGATTTATCAGTTGGAATTCAATAAACTGATTACTTAGTAAAATTTTTACTAATTACAATATTAAATATTACGAAATAATTGATTCATCAGTCAAAATTTAATAAACTGATTTAATTAATAAAAGTTTTACTGATTACAAGTAAGAGAGATTTTTAGATTTTTCTTTTACGAAACGTCTCCATTATATATAAGTATTTGCTTTGAGAACGTTAATTAAATAAATTTAAGGATTTTGACAGACAGTTATGAGAGACAAAATGATAAAAAATAAATTAAATAACATAAGCGTTCACGCATCTTGATCGTGCTTCAGGCAATAAATTTAAATAATCCTAACGGTTTTTTTAAGTGTTAAACATAAGTAATAAAATAATGATAAGTACGAGTATTTAAACTGGTATTTAAGTTCCAAATTTATCAGTCATTTTTTACGAAATTTACAGAAGAAAACATAAATCTTAATGTCAATGTAAATTATTCAAGTTTTTATTGTAAAATTTATGTGTTTTAGTAAATATTGAATCCTTTTCTGAATTAAAAAGACAAAGTTTTGATAAAAATTAATCTTGTTTGGTTGACGATTCATCCACTTTGAAAAAAAGTCATCTTTTTTATGGAAAATTGAACTACTTATTTTAAAATATAACTAATTGTGGAAAAATACTTTGTTTTTTTGAAGATTTAATATTTTTCGAAAACTCCTTTTTTGATGTTATTAATAACTAATTTTTTAAACTGAAAGTTTAACTATTTCAGTACAATATAGATACTTTTCTTTGGAAACTCATATATTTAGTTAAAAGCTGAACTAATTTGTAAAAATCTATGTTTTTTTGAAAAGTCTATTATTAGGCTAAAAAAATTTTTTTACTAAATATTTAATTTATCCTTTTACGGTAAAAAGTAACCTTTTTTAGTGTAAAATTCATTAATTTGGAAGAAACTAGTATTTTTGGTTAAAAAATTCTCTGGTTCAAAATTAACTTTAAATTTTTTAAATTAGCTTGAAAGTATACAAAAAATCTAACTTTTTCGTTCTGGATTGAAAATTGATCTTTTTTATTTGAACATTCAATAGTTTATTTGAATAATCATGTAGTTTGTTGGAAGTTAATCTTTTTTGTACTAAATAATTCTTCTTATTTAAAAAAATCATCTATTTCTTGAAAATGTAATTAATTTGTTGAAAACTGTATTCTGGTTAAAATTTGTATTTTTTTAAACATTTTTACATTCTCATCCCAAGGAGAAGGTATTGATTTTATGTAAAATTTCACTTTGTCGATTTTCGTCAAATATCCAAGTTTTTCAGGGCCTAAAAAGAAAGAATAAGTTTGCAAGACTTTTTTTAATAAAATTAAAATTATCAGAGTTATAACATTTTGAAAATCCAAAAAAAATAAACGAAAATTAACATTTTGATCTAAACAACGCATGATATTAAAAAAAAGTCATGAGAAGAAAAACGTTTATTTTTTAAAGCCCGACAAGATTATCATAAAAAATTTTTGAATTTTGTCGAAAAGTTGAAAGTTCAAATTTTTTTTATTATAAAGATACGAAAAAAATTAATTAACTATAATTACGCGCCCTGAGAAGATCTACAAATTTGTCGATAGGATGCATAGTTTTTTTTAGTCATAAAAAACAACATTAAAAATAAAAAATTAAAATTTTAGACAAACGGCACAACCTATGAAAAAATAAATTAAAAAATGTTGCTTTTGCAAAAAATAGCAAAAACTCATTCAAATTTGTCATAAATAATTTTTGATAGGACACCAGTTTTTGTTTTAATCGTAAAAATAACATTAAAAATTAAAAAAATAAATTTTTCGAAAAACGACACAAGGTACGAAATAAAATTAACAGACTAAAGTTGTCTAGCCCAACTAGATCTATAAATTTTTTATTAATCATTTTTAGATAGAACGATTAGACTTTCTTTCAAATCGTAAAAAGAATTAAATTTTTTTTTAATTGTGATTTTAGATAAGTAAACTGTTTAATAATAATTTATATTTTAATAGAACGCTAATTTTTTAATGATAAAAATAAGACAGGAAAAATACTAAGGCTAAGAATAAAATTTAATGCAAATAGAGAAACAAATATTAAATTAATTACTAAAAACGAGATTTGTACTGATAAAGTTCAACATAATCTAGAAAAATTGTAATTTACGACGAAATCGAGTGTGAAGCACGAGATAAGTGATGAGCATTTTTTCGTTAAAGCCAAAGGATCTTTAACTAAAGAGAATTCACAATCACCAAATGACAGTTGTCGATGCTTGGACCTTTCATTTCAAAAGGCTTGCGCAAAAATGTGTTGCGCATAGAAAGGCCGAGCACGAAGCGCGAAATAAATATATTATCTCTTACCGCGCATAAGAATGAATTTCTGACTGAATAATTATTGAAGATTATTGAAAAACATTACAGTTATAAACATTTTAACCAATAAAAAATAAATGAAAAAAGTGCATGCAGCGGGAATCGAACGCGCAACCTTCACCCTACGCAGTCAAAGAACTGCTGCCTGAGCTACCGGCTGTTCGAAAGTGTTTTTTGTCTATCGTTTCGTATCATTTAATTTAATATTGTTCAGTCTTTAATTTTTATACGGATTTTTATTATTCTAAAAATCGCAAATGCTTTTTTATTTTTTACCGAATTTTCGTATAACTATTTATTTTTTTAAATTGTTTACCAGTGAAAGATTTTTTTTTGTATCATGTCTATTATAAGTTAGATTTCATAAAATTTTCCGTAATTATAAAAAACTTACTAAAATACCTCTGAAATTTAAATTCGCAGTAAAGAGTGTGTCTGGCCTTAACTGGACTTAATCACTGATATCGACGCGAACTGAAGGTCTTTCCAAGCGCGGCATGGTTGGACATCAGTTCACGCCTGACTACTACCGGATATTACTACTGATTGTACGTTAGCATGTTTCAAAAATTAATCAGTGGGTAATTAATCAATCAGTTTACAACATAAAAATCAACGAACAATTTTTTTCATTGATACAACAAAATAATTTTCACTTCATATTTTTATAAAAGTTAGAATTATTAATAGAATTTTAAACTAATTTCAGAAAAGATGAAATATATTTGTGAAAATTGAACTCAGATACTAACTTTACAACATCACACAACCTTAGAAAAATAACATAATTCAAATAAAGGTATTTCAGAAATAAATAAACTTTTATTATACAAATTTATTTTACTTAATTGAACAAAATTAAAGTTCAACCTGTGTGTAATTAATTATTGTAAAAAAATTATTTAGCTAATAATTAATTAATGACCTAATCAAATTGAAAGCATTAAACAATTATTTTTATCAATTTAAAAATTATGCAACTAGGACAGGGGCATTTTAAATATAAAATCCAATCTTTATGTGACTTAATATTTTAAAAAATGAATCAGTTAATAAGTAATTAAGCAGTTCATAACATAAAAAGCGAATCAGTAAATTATTAAAAAAATTGTTATTCTACATTTTTCAGAAAATTTAAGTTCTTTATAACAAACAAACTATTCCAGGAAAAATAAAAATATATTCGCAAATAATTTCAAAATCAGAATTCAAATGCTCATTTAACATCGAAAAAATTTTCCAAATAATTTAACTGGAGTGGAGGTATCTTAAACATTCACAAACTTTTATTATACAAATTATGAACAATATTAAATTACATAAACTTGAAGTCAATAATAAATTTATCTTACTCAATTAAAAGAAATTCTAATTGAATCTTTATGTAATTTAATATTGTAAAAAATTATGTAATAATTAATTAATGTATTTATAACTTAAAAAGCATTTAACTATAATTTTATAACCTTCGAATAAATAATCAGTTTACGTCACTTAATTTTTAAAAACTAAATTTTAATCTTTATCTATTTAAATATTTTGAAAAAAATTATTCAGCTAATAATTAATTAATTATTTTACAATATGAGAAGCATTTAACTTCTACTGAAGCAATTAAATAATCTTTAATTAATATATTTTTTCAGATTTTACCTTTCATTTCTTAAAATTTGATTTATTAACAACATTTTAAACTAATCCCAGGAATCGCAAATTTTAATAGATTACATTAACAGTTAATCAGTTTAAGACATAAAAAGACTCAAACAATTATTTTTATAAAAAAGAAAGATTATTTTTAATTTGTATATATTTTAATTTTAATTTCTGAATATCTTTATTTCTTTTCAAATAATTCCAGAAAATTGAAGTTTTAACGAAATTAATTAATGAATATTCAATCATTTCAAAACAAAAAAGCATTAAACAATTTTTTGAATTGAAAATTCAAATAATTTAAAACCTACAAAAATTATTTCTATTCAAAGATTTAAATAATTTTCACTTTTAATATTTTTAAAATTTGAGTTTCTATTTGTTTAACTTTAATGAATTATAATCTTTTAACTAATTCTATAAAATATAAATTTTAACAGGATCTTTAATATTTAATTAATAATTAAAGAACATAAAAATCATTCAATAACTATTTTCATTAAAATGAATGTTAGGGGTGGGTTTCAAGTTTTTAAAATATTATTTTTATATCGTCAGCAACATAAGCTGATATTTCTTAAGTTAAGTTATGTATATATTTTCAGTTTTTTATTTTATAATTGCTTTCTATGGAGATACTTTGGAATTCTTTCATTGATAGTTTTAGGGGTAGTTTTTAGGGGTTTCTATAATTCATTATGAAGTTGGCAATGTAATCTGAAGTTTTCGGTAGATGAATTTTATAAATATTTAAAATGAAAACATTGTAGGGCTGTTTAACATGGAGATACTTTGGGATTGTTTCGTTAGAAGAGTTAGGGGTAGTTTGTAGATTTTTAATATTATTTTTATGTGGTTAGCAACATAACCTGGTATTTTTTCAATCATTCATATAAATACTTTCAGTTTTTCAATTTTACAGTTTTTTGAATGGAGATTTTTATTAAAATTGTTTCATTAATAGTTTTAGGGGTAGTTTTTAAGGGTTTCTAAATATTATTATAGATTAAGCAACCTAATTAGGAATTTTCTGCTCGTAGCTCTAGTGAATATTGTAATTTAAAAAATTCTAAGGCTGTTTTACACATAGACACTTTGAAATTGTTTCCTTAGAAGTGTAAGGGTGGTTTTCAGTTATTTAAAAAAAAATATTATTATGTGGTCGGCAACATAGCATTTTGTTTATCAAGTAAGGTTGTGTAAATATTTCCATTTTATAATTGTATAGTAGTTTTACATGGAGATACTCTGAAATTTTTTCGTTAACAGTTGTAGGTTTAGTTTTTAGGGGTTGCTAAATATTATTATGATGTCGGGAGCATAACTGGAAGCATTCTCAAGCTAATTCATGTGATTTTTTTGCACTATTAAAATGTTGTGATCCTTTTCCATGAAGTTATTTGGATGTTTTTTCGTAAAAATTGTTAGGGGTAGTTTTTGACAATGCTAAATATTATTGTGGAGTCGACAATTTGGATATAGAGCAGCTCACTAGACAGGTAAACAGCTAGCTAGACTCACTGATTATATTAGCCTACAACACGCATCAAATCTTACCAAACTGAATGAATCCAAAAAGACATTATCGACACATGGAATAGAACAAATATTAACTAGCCAACATCGACTGGTCTTACGAATTTATGAATCAAGTAAAGACAACACAAGGCTATGTAACATCTTGATTAGGCTCTTCGCATGACACGTGCAAACATATTAATACGTAACATAGACCAGATCTTAACTTGTTACACATCTTGGATCAGTGAAAGGCTAATTAGATCACTCCTAATTCATGTGGCGAACTTCCAAATAGAAAGGTGTTAGAACCAAGGATTCCTATAATGATTTACGACATTTAACAATATATAAACTGATCCCATCGAGAAACTCTTCAGTTTAATTCAATACACCTTTTCAGAACTTCAGTTCGGTCCACTTCCAGTTCAGGCACCAGCGTATTGCAGTCGCTACCTTTGGTTTCAACAGTCGTCAGTTTATTAAGTCAATCATCAATACAGAATCTACAGTTTGAAGATCTGCAGTGAGTACTTTATGTGTCTTTAAGTTGACTTTTTGATCATTCCTCTTTCACGAAAGAACCTAAACCAGACCTATAGATTAGGTGCTAGTCAATAGGAGACCTAGTTACCAAACCCCGACTTAATGATACACATGTGACTAATTAATTTTCACATCTCTTAGTCCAAGTCCTTCTGATCTTTAGAGCAAGGACCTATTAGAATAAAAGGAATTTTTTGTACGACGGACGAAACAGTATCCTCTTAAATTAAACTCGTGACACCTCACTGATCTTTAGTCACTGGTTCACTGGTTTGCTTAGTGGAATTCCGTCATTGGTTTAATCACTGAGATTGACTGGTTACTAAGGAACGGCAGCCATCTGGTCGTAGGCGTTGTAGTCCATCAGCTGTTTGGGTATGACACTTATCATTCATGAATTTTGTGCTGAACTTTGCAAAAGTATCTCTTTATCGCTCCTAACTATCGGAAGACGTGTCGCGTGTCAACGTGTCGCGCAAGCCAAGTAGTCAGGGGTCTCCAATTTAAAGGAAAAGATATCATATCCCCAAATTAGTGCACTCAGGCCCCAAATACTTCTAAAAAACACCAGTTTCAGCCAAGCAAAATTTAAGTGATAAAAGTAATCTTTTGTTCAGTGCAATAGTGTCATCGGCATGGAAGGATGGCAGAGTGGCATTCAATCTCAAAACTTGGAAGGAAGGCTACACTGCTGCTAAAGATTTCCAGCCAATTAGCTTAACGCCCTTTATTCTGAAGACGCTAGAGAAACTGGCCGAGAGATATATTAGTAATAAGTTGCTTTTAGCCTCCTCATTGGATGGAAGACAGAACACCTTTCAGGCAGGCTACTCTGTAGTAACTACGTTATATACTGTCATGTCAAAATTCGTACAGCAGCTGGAACAAGGAGTGTAGGCTGTGGGACTTTCCTGGATTGGATGGTTCCTTCAGCAATGCACCTATAGAAATCATCTGCCGAGAGGCTTTACGGTGTGGCGAACCAGACCGGGTAGTAAGCAAGATAGTAAGCATGCTACACTGAAGGTAAATTAAAACCAGGTCGAGCGAAAGCCTAACCAGGAGAATAGTGCCACGGAAAACCCACTGGAGCATCTTCTGTCACCCCTAGTATGATCCATTGCATTGGACGTCGTCCTTTGTAGGCTAAATGAGGAGGGGTATTATATCCAGGGATGCCCAGTTGACTATCTTAACTCTAGTTACTTCGGCTCATCTGGAATCGTTTAAGTGTCTCATAAGAACTGTGCAAGGCATCTTGAGACCCAATGCAGGAAGTTTTTTATGTCGTACTGGATTTTCAGGAGAACCTTTGGTGTGAAGTCAGCTCTAGGATCTAAAATGCTTGTATGGCTTTACTCCACTGTCCTTAAACCAAGGTTTCTGTATGTGGTCGTGGTCTGGTGGGCACAGGTGAAGCTTAAAACGATGCAGGGCAAGCTGCGTGGATTATAAACTCTAGCATTCAGGAGTGTGATGGATGCAATGAGAACTCCTAAGTGCTAGGGCTACTCGTACGTTGGACAGCCTGGCAAGAGCAAATAGGTAAACCCACGGGACTAGACACCCAAGGCTCCTAAGAGGCATCAGCTGACTAAAAATCCTAGAAATGAGGCAAGATAAAATAATAAAAAGCTTGAACTTCACCAAGGAAATGAAGTTCATCATAAGGAAAGTAAAAGGTTGCCCAATCTTTTATCGTGTCAAGGGATAGAAAAGAGATTCCGATTGCCACTTCTTAAATTCCTAGAATTTCTTGTATTCCATGAATCTTCGAATTGCATGAATTGCTTCAATCCCATTATATCTTTAAATGCCATTGATTCTTTGATTCCTATGAACTTCTACAATTCCAAAAGTTTCTCAAATTCCATGAATTTCTTAAATTCTGCGAATTCCTTAAATTTCATGAATCCTTTGAATTTTACGAATATCTTGAATTAAATTATTGCCTCTCATTCAAATAATTCCTTTCATTCCTGAAATTCCTTGCATTCCTTGAATTCCATGAAATTCCTTGCATTCCTTGAATTTCATGAAATTCTTGAATTCAATGAATTCCTTTAAACTCCATGAATTCCTTGCATTTAATACATTTTTCCAATTTCATAAATTCCTAGAATTTCTTGTATTTCTTGGATTATAAAAATTTCTGAATTTCGCGAATTCCTTAAATTTCACGAATGCAATTAATTCCATAAATTCAATGAATTCCTTTCATCCCTTGAATTCTTTGCATTCCTTGAATTCCTTAAATTCAGTGCATCCTTTTAATTCGATGAATTCCTTAAACTCCATTAAATCCTTGGATTTCATGCATTCCTTGAGTTCCTTAAATTCCTTGAAATCCTTTAATTCCTTGAATTCGATGAATTCCTTGAATTCGATGAATTCCTTGAATTCCATGAATTCCTTGAATTCCATGAATTCCTTGAATTCCATGAATTCCTTGAATTCCACGAATTCCTTGAATTCTATGAATTCCTTGAATTCCACGAATTCCTTGAATTCCACGAATTCCACGAATTCCTTGAATTCTATGAATTCCTTGAATTCCATGAATTCCTTGAATTCCATGAATTCCATGCATTCCTTGAGTTCCATGAATTCCTTGAATTCCACGAATTCCTTAAATTCCTTGAATTCCTTGAATTAATTAATTAATTCTTAATTCTTAGAATTGCTTCAGTCACAAGAATTCTGCCTATTTCATCAATTCTTTGAATTACAATGATTCTTTTATTTATGAATTCCTTGAAATTCACGCACGCCTTAAATTTATTTAAATTCATGAATTCCACGAATTCCATTGATTCCTTGAATTTCATGAACTCCTTGAATTCTATAAATCCCTTTAATGCTTGTATTCCTTGAATTCCTTTAATTTCATGCATTAATCGAATTCCATGAATTCCTTTAATTTCATGCATTCTTTGAATTCCATGAACTCCTTGAATGTCGCGATTGACTTGCATTCTATGAATTCTGAAAATTCCACGAATTCCTTAATTTCAAGAATTCTTTGACTCCTTAAATTCCTTTTATTCCAAGAATTCCTTGAATTTTTTTAATTTCTTCACTTCTTTAATTAATTTTAATGTTTATAAAAATTAGTAATTAAAAAATATCGAATATTCATATAGAAACTTCATATTATATTTTTGTTCAGAGCAAAAATATTAAATTAAATAGCTTTTGATTGTTTAAATGAGAAAATTCAAAAAGATTTATAAAAATTTCAGACATGTCGAAAAAGTATACTTATTTTTTATTTATTCCAAAAATTTAAACCTTTTAAATATCTTTTTAAATTATTTGAAATTTTCCAAAAACCTCTCTAAAATTCTGAAAGATAACAAAGAAAGCCTTCAAATCTTTCAGATTCTAATTCGGCAGTTTTGGAAATTTTTCGAAAAATTTCAAAATATTTAAAAATTTTCTTTTTAGAATAATTTTTGAAAATAAAAAATTAGTATTAATTATTCTTTAATTCTTAAGAAATATTTTTCGTAGACGTGAAACTTATCAAGATGAAACCTCAATATTGTTAATTTCAAATATTAAAAAATTTTAATTTCTTCAACTTTAAACATTTTTTTGGTTTTAAATTTAATCCTGAATCTTTTTTAATCTTCTAAATATCTCTAAAGATTACTCGAATTTTGAAAAAACATTGTCATATTGATCCTAAACAGAATTTTCAAGAATAAAAAATCAGTTTTAATTTTCTCAGGAATTTTAAGAAATTTTGTTATTGTCGCGAAACCTTTCAAAATCTTTTAAAGGCTTTATCATTTTTATTTTCAAATACTTCAAAAGGTAAGCTTTTTCTAACATTTAAAATTTTTTTTCATGATTTAAATAATTTTGAATCTCTTACTACTTTTTAATTTTTCTTAAACTTGATCGAATTTTTCGTAAAACTTTGTAATCTTGCTAATTAAAAAAGTTAGCTTTAAAATCTTCCAATTTCTTTTTCGACATTTTAGTCAATAATTTAAAAAGTTTGGAGGTCTTTTTAAATTCTCTTTTCGATTTTTCTTTTGATCATTTTATATTTTCCCAGAATGTTTTAAGGAATTTTTTTCAGTCTCTTGAAACATTTATAAATTCTAACAAAATGTTTATTTTTTTAGAAGTGTTTGAAAATCCACACCTTATATTTTTTATAATAAAGTTCTGGATACCTTTGTTTTCACCCAGCTTTCAAGAAAACAATACATTCAAATTGTATCTAGTAGTAAAAAATATTTTGAAAATAAATAATAATGTGAAAGATAGTTTGTTGTTGCAAATTAAAAGAAATATATTTTCTCTTTACGTACTTTAAACGTAGTCTACCGCTCGCTCGATTTTCTTTTAAAAGACAACAGCATCCAAAAGCGCATTATTTTTGCACCAAAAAAAAAATTTCATAACCAGACATTCGAAGAAGTTATTTAACAGAAAATCACTTACTTTTACAAAAAAAATTTATTGTCCACGAAAAACAGAGTTTTCAAAATTCTCACGTCAACACTTGACAGTTGGAGGTTGGCACTCCCGATGCCTAGAGTTAATCGAACCTTTCTTTTTACTGTGTGATATACACAGAGACGATCCGGTTGTGTTCTAATGCCATGCCTTGCTTTTCGTTTCCAAACGATCATACACCTCCCCCCACCCTCTCTCGTTCTGTGTATCTAATACTTTTACTTCTTTGCGCTCTATGTCGAATCCTAGAGCCTTTTAGCAACAGCCAACGACAGCGCCACCGAGTCAGAAGCAATTTTAATTTTAATTAAATATTAACTAGAAATCTTATAGTAAATGGCTAAATTTAAAACACAGTACAACATTTTCAAATAAATTGAATTAATATTCACTGCTCTTTTTGATGAACATTGCTCGAGTTCAACGACACGCTGATTCAATTGCACTAAATAATCCGGTCAGTGAATCAAACCCATCGGCTTCAGTTGACTTTAAGTATCGGAGACCCACTGCTGGGCGACGTGAGCTCGCCATTGTGCTTATTCGCTATGTGTGCTTCTCACTTCGAGTGAACTTCTGCTACGTCATGACGAATTTTCACAGTTAGGCCGTTAGAATAAAGCGCCTTATTGCAGCGTCCCTGTTTGCTCACGTGAGTGACCACCGCACATCCCTCGCAGCACCACTTACTCTTACCCATAGCGTGGCGTCAATTTTCGAAAGAACTATATCTGGGAGTCTCATCTCAAAGTTTCACTGTATATGAAAACGCAATAAACTAAAATAATTCTTACTCTTCGTGGGTTAAAATTTAACTACATTGTTGAAAATTTGATGCGGTGACCTTTTGTCTCCTATGATTGAAAAATCTTTTTTTGTTGAAAATTCATTGTTTTAAATGGATTTTCATATTTTTTGATTGAAATATCAACTGTTGACTTTTTTTTACATATTCATCTTTTCACGTTGAAAATTTAGTTATTTTGTTTAAAAAAGCCTGAATAATACAACTCCTTTTTCAAAATTTCAAAATTAAAAATAACCAATGCCTCCGTGACACGATTAAAATTGACGCTAGACGGCGCCAATGTCACTCAAGGGGTTTATAGATTCTCAGAGGTTCTTTCATTGTAATTCATTTTGAAATGTAGATATCTTTTAGAATTACAAGGCATACTTTGTTTAACAAAATTTCTCCATTCATTAGTAGAAGGACGGATCCCATGGTCTATTAAATCTTGTTTGCAAGTTCGATAGTTTGTTTTAACTCGGAGGCTCTACACATTTTAATGTTTATTCATTCTGAAGGATTTGTTGGGCCATAATTAATGCCAGTAATATAATAACGATTGGTACGTGTAGTAGTGGGCATGTTAAAGATTTGTTAGTTCTTTTCGTCTAATCTAACCGGAAAAAATGAACTTTCTAATTGGAGCTTTACCGCTTACCTTCGTGATTTTCATTAATTTTGGTGGTAAGTGTGCCTGATATGTGACGTGTAAAAAAGAAACAAGCCTAATCGTGCAAATCTTCTTTGGATTATTTAAAAATATCAGCTGCTTGGCGGCATTATTTAAACAATTTTGATAAACAAATAGACAGTTTTCGTATATCACAATGAATAGGTTCGATTTTTTTGCAGAATCGACCAAAAATGTCTTTCTAATGACTCTTTGCTGTCATTTTTTTAAACGAAAAACTCGTAATTATTTAAACAATATGGAAGAACAATTTTAATTTTTTAGCATTATTCCACGAATGGGGCCTATTTTTTGTGTGGAAAGCACTAAAAATGT
>JAAAKG020194839.1:0-24221 GCA_010014905.2 Druon quercuslanigerum
GGAAAATTTCCCAGTCAATAGAGCTGTTAGGGGCTCTAGGATTTCTATAAACGTTAATTATAATGAGTTCACCCCAATTAGAGGGGATAGAGATGGCCAGTGTGTCCAAATAATCCGGAACTTCGTAAACCGAAGTTTGAGTAAATGGAATATCTTTCCTAATCGCTATTATTAAACCGCCTCCCATGTGATTGGTGCGATCTTTTCGAATAACATTAAAGTTTTTAAGAAAGAAGTTATTTTTATTTTGAAGCCAAGTTTCATTCAACAATACAACATCGTAGTTATGTAATTTTCTTTCCAAGTTACCTTTTTTATTTGCGATTCCTCTACAATTCCACTGTAAAATCCTTAGCTTTGTTAAATTTTTCATAATCGCAGAAATTCAATGTTTTATCGAACGGTAGGAATATATAATATTACAAAGTCCATTATCTATATAAGGGTTTGGGTTTTTAAACAATCAAGGGATTTAACAATTTGTTCAAGTCCACCACTTTGAAAGAGGGAAAGGATTGGTGAAAAGAGTTTGAGCAAATCCATTAAGGATGAAATCATATTTATGAGATTTTCATTATTTACAGAAGGTGAGGGGGGAGGCGGGGTAGGAGATCTAGATGGAGAACTAAGGGGTCGATTTTGTAAAAGAATTCCATTACCAGAAGGGCTGGGTTCTCTCGAGTAAAGGTAGCCGAAGGGCTGAATAGGTTGAGAGTCCGATTGGGATGGATTGGTGTTTTTTCGGTGATGGACGGGCGAGGAGGAGGGGGTATAGGAAGGATGAGTTGGAGAAAAGGGTTTTTTCAGAGCATTGCTATAATGCTGGTCTGCGAAATTCTGGTTTTGACTTTGATTTATCTGCTCAAGGTTTACATCTCCTAAGTCAGGGAAGTTAGAGAAATCAAAGTGAGGTCGATGAAGGAAGTTTGGAGTCTCTCCAGGATTTAGTTTTCCGTAATTATGCAGATAAGCTGCACTTTTGATATCAATGTTTTTATGGGCCGCGATTTTCCTAATTTCTTTCTCTTCAACGTACTTACGGCAAGATTTCTCAGTGGCCCAATGGGGTCCTTTACAATTCAGACAGTTAGGATCGTCTGAAACTTTGGGGCAGATTTGACCTATATCATGGGGTTTTCCACCGCAATATAGGCATCGCGGGTTTTTGCAGATGCTTTTCACATGTCCGTGTCTAAAACAAGAGTAGCACACTTTTGGTTGAGAGACATAGGGCTCAACACGGAGGAGAAGGAAGAAAAGTTTTATATCTGGGGGTAAAATTTGTCCATCGAAGGTTAGGAGGACTGTGGAACCAGGAGTTGAGTTCCCCTCTCTGTCTTTCCATTCAAAGCGTTTGGCCTCAATAATGGGAGCTGAACTAATGGAATTTTCTTTAATTTCTTCTATTGAGAAATCGACAGGCACATTTCTTATAATGCCTAAACGCGTGACTCTAAAATTAGGGATGTGGGCTTTGAGATTAGGGTTTATTTTGTCTAAGTTTTCGACAATTTTGTTAGCTCCAGGGCCAGATTTGCAAAGAACAGTAAATCTAGATGTCCCCTTCTTTTTGCATTCAATAACTATATCCTTAAAATTTTTGTGTAGGATTTTTCCTAGGGACAGGACCTGAATAGGAGGATTAGCTGTATAGTCGATTTCGACAGTGAATGGGCCCTTGTTATTTTTAGAGTAAAGGTTTTTCGGTTTTGGGGTTTCGTGATTGGAAGGGAACTGCGTGCTGCTAGTATGTCTCGATTTAGAAGCATTACCATCGATACTCTGGGAGTCATCTATAGTTCTTTTGTTAGCTGTTTTTATTTTATTTGTAGCCGCATTTGGCCTTTGCTCAGAAGGATTCCCGCTTTCATTGGGTTTAAGATTAGGGGCTACTCCATATATGGCGTCTAAGGAGATAGTCGTGTCCATTTCGGAGTCAGGGTTCGAAAAAGATAGGTTAGGACAAACCACTACTTGGGAGGTTGGGTTTTGAGGACTCTGTGTGGAGACAATTTCCAGCATTAAAGAATTGCGGATTAAATTTGCATTTGTTACGTTAAATTCGCCTAGTTCCTCGTCAGAATTACCAACTATATTTTGAGTATGGGACTCCATGCTTAGTACAAGCACGCTGGCCCGGAGGCCGGCGCTCTAACGAACACCCACCTGTCTTTCCTGTAGTGAAGCTCAGGAGGTATATCCTTGTAAAGAAACGAATTCCTTAATAAGAGGTTCTCTTTTAATCCAAAAGAGAACGAATAAATGTGCTGGGAATCCGAGAATCTGCCTGGATTACTTATCCGTACTCCTTACACGTGCTCTTCCTCGGCCTATGGCTTGTTTCCTCTATCTGTAATACCTCTATGCTGATAAAACTGCGGGGAGATTGGAAATGGGCTCTTGAGAGAGAAAAGAGATATGAGATGTACACCTGTCTCTTTCTAGATAAAGCTGATTGGTCGAGAGCATTTTCGTTGAGTAAAGTTTGATGAAGCACATGACAGTGCTTTGTATTGCGAATGCCCGAGTAATGTAACGTTTATGGTTTATTGATTCTTTCAGAATTTATGTAATTATTATTTAGTGTAATAAATATTAAAAATGGTAATATCCTGTGCAGTTTTCGGGCGTTGTGAAGACGTTGAAGTTCATTTTCATTCGTTTTCAAATATAAGGTCAGAAAACTGGAAATTTATGTTAAAAACAAAGGTAATTTTACCTTGCACACTTTTTTATTTCAGACTAGACATAAGTTTAATAATTGAAAAATTGTATGACACTTTGTTTCAAATTTCTGACACTTTTTACATTATTCTTTATCTCACAAAAGGATTATTATTGTAGGATTTGCAATCCAATTTCGAAAAGAATTTAAGGTTAGCAAGTTACTTTTATAAACTAACTGAAAGAGGATATTGTGCATAAATTTTTTTAAATTTTAACTTATTATAACTATACATTTATAATCTATTGTTTAAGATTGTTTTAAAAAATTAACAGTGCCTCCGATTTATTTGATACAGTCATGGAATGGAAAGAGACAGAACTGTATCTCATATGCTTTTTCTCTCTCTAGAGCCCATTTCCGTTCTCCTTACATCAATATGGGCTATGTTCGTTCTCTTGAAAACCCATTAATCAACTTTATCATAAAGCTCTCTCTTCTTCTGTGGTAAATATTTTGGCGAAGATGTGTTTGTTTAAAAATAAATTAAAGCATAATTTATAATTCCAAATTTATTAATTCCTTACAATATTTATAGAAAAAACCATACATATTATATTAACATATTTTGCAATTAAATTAAATATGACCACGAAGCTGATGATCAGAATATAAAAAAAACGTCATTTTTGCAAGTAGAGGAAAATCTGATTAATTTAATTAAGTTTTTTTTAACCAATGTAACTAATCAGTTTTCTGGTGTTTTATTAGAGTATCGCCGTTATCTCATGAATTACGTGTGGGTGTCGAGCTTCTTCTTCTGAGATGCTATATTTACATTTCATAATCAGTTTTAAGGAAACAAATTTAAATACTGAAGTATATGAATCTTAAGATACTACAAATTGTCAAATATAGACAAATTTTGTCATATTTGCAAAGGGATTTAGGAAATATCAACCAAACAGTTGACTTTTAAACTAAAAAAGATGACTTTATAATCATAAATATTAATTCTCTATCGAAAAAGAGGAATTTTTAAACAAAAAGGTTAATTTACTACCAAAAAAGAGGATTTTCAACAAAATTTAAGAATTTTTGAAAAAAGAGTCGAATTTGCAACCAAAGAAGAAAAATTTTTAAACAAAAAGATTAATTTACTACCAAAAAATAAGAATTTTCAATATAATTCCAGAATTCTCAACCAAAAAGGTCCATTTTCAACTAAAAAAGATATATTTTTAAGCAACAAAATTAATTTACAAACAAAAAAAACAGAACTTTCAACAAAATTAAAAATCAAAATTGAAGAATTCTCAATAAAAAAATTGAATTTTCGAGTTAAAAATATAAAGTTTTACATAAAAAGGTTCTACAAAAAAGATTAATTTTCAATATAAATCAAGAATTCTCAACCAAAAAGTTGAATTTAAAAAAAAATAGTTTATGGGCGATCATTTCGAAGCACTCGCATTCTCCTGAATATTTTATCAGGGAATAATATATATATTCACCTCAATATCATACGTTAAGTTACTTAATGAATTTAAGGCCATCCTGAAAGTAAGTTCAATTGAATTTTAAGTTTTTCTTATTATTGTGAAGCTTCGAAAGTTCACCACTAGAGCAGCACTGGGCACGTTATGATAGTGACTATAGAATAGCTTTTTGGTTAACTCCATTAGCATGGGTTGGATTATGGGTTAACTCTTTTTCAGTGTTTTGTGGCGGAACTAAATACAGTTCCTCGTCACTAGTTTCGCCAACTGCTAGGTCACGAACCTTCTCCAGAGCCGCGATTTCGTCATCCACAAGTTTCCTAACACGTCCGGTTGATAGATTTATTGTCGCCATTTGGCGCCTATAATTATAAAGTGGAATAAGATGACCCTTACTTCCATAAATTCCAAAGACTTCATGATATTGATTTCCGAGCGTAATATATATATTAGGCGGTACGACTCTGAAGCCTGTAGGTGATGTTGTTGATTTTACTTGAACATGGTGAGCAGGAATAGAGTATTCTTGTTTTATTTCCCATCCAGACTTATGAATAGGAAAATTTTCGCGGGATGAAGGAGAAGGTGATCTACTGCCAGTGAAACATGAGACACCACACAATCGACGAAGTCCGCCGGCTTGCGAACTCAAATCTGTAAGAGGAAATAGATACATAAATTAGAACTATTGAAGGCTTGTGTGAGCTAGTCACGTGACTAATTACATGTTTTACGCTACCCAGGAAAAGAGAACCAGCTGTAGCTTTGAAAAGGAAGAACGCGGATATCTCTGGCATGGGCAGTAGTGATTCCTATGTATTTTTAAATTGACACATGGTGTTACCTAACCTACAAATATAAAGGAATAAGTACTGCACATGACAGAGATATCCGGGTTTCGTCACCACCCCAGATAACAATCGTGCGACGCACAGTACTCGCATGCGTCCGAGGCGTGCTATGTGAGATGTAACGCACGCATGCTGCCATCACCTGCCGCAATGCGTGCGTAATACGTCTTATATCGCCATCAGAACGTGATTTGCGTTTGACTGCGTATGACGTTTATCCCATATTAATCATCTAATTGAATCCTAGATATATTGTAAAATTGAAATATTTCAAATTCCCTCACATGAAGAAAATAATAAAAATGATTAGTCTGCCTTTTCCCGAAACGAAATGTGAAAAATTTTCAAATACGCACTCAGTTGTTGACAATAATGATGGCCGGCGCTCGACGCACTCACTTGTCTCCCCGCTGACTTGAAACCCCACGTGTTATTGTAATAATCGTCGCGAAGTAATAATATTATTTTTTATTTCTATTACTTCGTGAATATAGTTAATGTGGTTTCGTTGTTTTGTGGTTTCGCGGTTTTGTGGATAACTGGATATACAGCAGTTACTTGGATCAACGCAGCTTATTAATAATTGCAGAGTAGGTACCGAACATAACCTTATTTACAGCTCGCATGCCACCGTCATGCGAGCGATATGCGTCGCAAATGATTGCGCATATATATCTGCTCGAGTGATAGCGCGGCGTCCGGGACAATTCGCACGCGTGCGAGTCATTACGCCATCATTGTGCGCGCATATTGTTATCTGGAACTGTGCCTAATTCAGTCGAAGTTTAATTTGAAGCACATTTTCTTTATTTGAAAGGCTTGTTTCAGTTATCCGTTTCCTACCTAATTGGCATTTTTCCGATCATACCAGTCCCACATGAAAGGAGATATGTAGCTAAAAGTTTGTAATATTCAGACAAACTATACTGCTTACCTCGTTTGTGTATCGTTTATGCATATACACTGCATTTTTATCTTCAATAAATATGTGATCATTACGAAAAAGATATTTTTTCTTTTTTTTAGATTTTGTAATATGTTTTTAAAAGACTCAATTTACTTTTAGAATATTCGCACTTTACGAGTGCAACGTGCATGACGTGTGCCCGACATTATCATAAATTATGGCCAATTGGAGCAGGAAATTTTCATCTGTCGTCTTAATTATCGTTTTTTCTATCGTTTACCCTATTGTTTTCCTGTGTTCATATTAAATCGGCTTCCCTCTTTTTGAATGAGACCGCCTTTTTTGAGGTTGAGCTGCCATATTTCAAACGATTTTTTAAATTCAACTCTTTTTTTGAAAATTTATCTTTGAATTAAAAATCTACCCGTTTTAGAAGGAAGCTCATATTTCTTAAATAAAAGTGCAACTGTTCGGTTGACAGTTCAGCTCTTTTCTGAAAGTTTGTCTTTTCTATTTTAAAGTTAAAATGCTTTAGCAAAAGTTACGTCTGTCTTGAATAAAAATGTAACTATTTGGTAGAGAGTTCAACTATTTTGTCAAAAATCTTCCTTTTTGATTGAAAAATGTCGTCTTTTTGCATTGACAATTCAATTTTTCCGTAGAAACTTATTTTTTGTTAAAAAATTTATATTCTGAACTTAAAAATGATCTTTTTGATTTAAAAATTCATCTATTTTAGTTAAATTTTATTTTTTTATTTTAAAAATTCAACTTTTTTGTTAAATATTCTTCTTCTTTGGTTGAGTATTCAACTATTTTGTTGAACCACTTTGATAAGAAATCTTTTTTTTTTAAGATTTATATTTTTATTTAAAAATTCATGTCTTTGGTTGGAGGTTGAACTATTTTGTTGAAAATTAACATTTTTTAATTTAAAATTGAACTACTTGGCTAAAAGTTAAACTACGTTGGTAAACGTTTTTGTATTGAAAGCTTATTTCTTTGGTTTAAAATTTAACTGTTCACTGGAGAAGCCTTTTTTTGATTAAAATTAATTTTTTAACTGAAAATGTACCTTTTCCAATTTTTTTTAAGATCAATCTTTTTTGGTTAAAAAATTTCCACATATTTTGTTTTGAAAATTCACTTTTGTAGAGAAAATTTGACGTTTGTCTTAAGGGCCCAAGAATTTAGATAAACATCATTTTTATCTTTTTTTTATTGAAATATAAACTATGACACTTTTTTGTTAGAAATTTATCTTTATTTATTTTTATAATTTATCTTTATTCCATTTATAAATGATTCTATGTTTAAAGTATTACAAGAATAAAAGCTGATATTTAAATATTATTGATCAAGGAAAATGAAAAATTAGTCAAGAAAAAATCAGGAAGATTTGAAAATGAAGTTCTCCATAATCTTGCCTAATTCTACT
Organism: Druon quercuslanigerum; assembly: GCA_010014905.2. NCBI lineage: Eukaryota > Metazoa > Arthropoda > Insecta > Hymenoptera > Cynipidae > Druon > Druon quercuslanigerum. The sequence goes on from JAAAKG020194839.1 coordinate 7,361, forward strand.
AGCAATATCTATAAAAATGTTCCGTCATCATTTTTGGTTGAAAATTTTGGTTGAACCACTTTTTTGTCGAAGATTCCTATTTTCAATTGAAAATTCATCTGTTTGTTTGATAGCTTAACTATTTTTCTAGAAACTGATATTTTTTAATTCAAAATTTCATTGCAAATTTATAAACTAAGAATTGCGAAAATAATTTTTCAGCTACAAAAATGAATTTTTAACCAAGAAGTTTAATTTTTAGTCAAAAAAGACCAATTTTCAACAAATTATACAAATGAATTTTCAACTAAATAGTAGAGTTTTTTACGAGATGAATTCTAAAAAAATATTTGAATTTTTGTGTTGGGTTTTATTAATTTAGTTAATATTTTAGAAAAAAATTATAAGAAGGGAAAGTGTCATTAAAATAGGTAAAAAAAAATTCTTTGAAAGAGGAAAAAATGTTGAAGAATTTGGTATGACCAATAAAACACATCAAAAAAAGCATGTAAAACTAGACAAACGATACAACTTACCATTAAGAGTATCCACTGTTTTAAAGAAAATATTCCTAGTTATTTATTTTATTAAATATTATTATTTAGTAATTCACTATTAAATAAATACTTGTTTTCTAAAAATATGTGAATTCATTTAAGACTGCAAATATTAATTTATAAAAAGGACATAGAAATTAAGACCATGAGAAATCGGTAAATTAAATAAAATATCCAGATTGCTTGACAGATTAAAATTTTATAATAACCAATTTTTTAAGAACAGGAGTATCTAACAATTTTAAAACAAGTTGAATAAAATCATAAATTATTATATTTGCTCAATATTTATAAAATAAACTATGTATACTTTTTTACATTTATGTAGAAATGTTTTAAAACCTAACATATTTAGATTTGTTATAAATAATCTAAAATAACAAGTATAAAATTTGTTTTTTTTTTGAAAATTTTTTCCTAGATTTCATATTTATTAAAAATATATGTCTAGTTTCACCGAACTGCACAATAATGTCAGTAAGTACCATTTATATTTTTATAAATACTTTAAATTGAAAATATAGGTTTCTCATTAATAATAAAGGTTATCACATATAAAAATTATCTTTTCTTTAAAAAAAATCATTGCCATATTATTTGTATAGAAATAGTTCAAACAATATTTTGCATAATAATAAGTTGGATAAGCTATAACAATACATATAAGATGAGACAGAATTTGATGAGCTTTTTTGATACGTATTAGGTGAAAAAGAATTTCTTTCTCTGAAAATGGTGCTAATTTTCTATTTGTTAACATAAATTATGTATAGGAAATATCTTAACAGGACTTCCGTTCCCGGCATGAAAGTGTAAGGTAGCGGGAATTGTGGATGCTGAGTTTTTCCGGTAATTGCGGTGAAGTTTGAGGTGAGTGAATTGTGCAAGTGTATAGAAGGGTTCGGATGAAAGAGATTGTTTAAGGCATTGTGAAATTGGAAAGGGGATAAGGATATTTTTGAGGATTGAGACAGATTTGTGTGACAGTTGAGGTTAGGTTGGTTTGAGATTTGTGACAGGTTGGGAGGACTGGGTTGATCGAGCTAGTAGTAGCAGGGTTAAGTAGACACGGAGAAAGACAAAACAGGTACTGAACGCGACGATAGATAGAGGCAGGCAAGGATAGAAGGCGGGAAAATCGAAATTAGAGCAGGAAGTGTTTAGTACACAGAAAGAGGAGGTAAAAGAAAGGAAGGCAAGGGGGAAATATAAGAAAACAATAGAAAAGGAGAATATAAGAGCAAAAAGCGTAGGATCGATTGAGGCTTTTATCAAAAGGAAGAGAGGGGAGAGGAGAAGCAGTGAAGAGAAGGACGATTCAGGTTCAAACTTGAAATTTTCAAAAATTTTCAGATCGCAACCGGAAAAGCAAAGTTTGGTAGAGAAGGGTGAGAATAGTAAGGGGGCTGAAGGAAATGATAAGGAAACCGAAGAATAGAGGAAAGAGGAAAGACTGAACGAAATTCGCGAAGTCATGATGGAAGTAATGGGAATTTATGAAGAAAGGCGGGAAAAAAGGGGAGAGAAATTAAGGCAAGAAATTAGGCGGGAAATGGCTGCACTTAGGAAAGAAATGAAGAAATGGGAAGAAGTTAGGGAAAACTTAGAAAAGGGGATGCAGTCATTGGAGCAAAAGCTAGAGAAGAAGGAGGATAATAATAAAAAGGTAGAGGTAAGATTTGAAAGATAGAAAGCTCGAACCGAGATCATGATGGGGGGGGGGGGTGAGTGGGAATACGGAGAAGGAAAGACTGAGAAAAATAGAACAAAGAATAGAAAAAAAGAGAGGGAAGAAAGAAGAAGAAACGTAGTGATAAAGGGTATAAGATTAGAGGGGAAGGAGATGCAGGAAGGAGAGGAAGAAGAACTAAAAAGGATTGATGCAAAAGTAGAGATAAAGGAAGTGCGAAATATAGGAAGGGACGAACGAAGAGGGGACAGAATGGTACTGGTGAAACTAAAGAAATGGGAAGATAAGAGGGAAGTAATGGCAAAGAAGAGGATGTTATATGGAAGCTTGGAAAGAATAGAGGATGATTTGACATAGGTAGAAAGGAGGATGCAATATAAGTTAAAGAAAATAGCGGAAGAGGAAAGAAAAAAGGGAAAAAAACATCGGTTAAATATGGGAGGATACAGATAGACGGAGTATGGTGGGATTGTGATGAAGAAAGGGAAGAGTTAGTAAGGAATGAGGGGCAAAATATAGGATATGTTACTGGAATATAGCAGGATTGGAAAGAGTAAGGGGAAGATTACCAAGAGGTTACAAATGGCAAGTTCAAAATGCAAAAAGGAAGAATAAAAAGGGCAGAGCAATGGGAGGAATGGTGATGGGAGTGAGAAATGAATGTATAACAGGAAAAGATAAGAAAGAGAGGAAAGAGCAAAAAGAAGGTTTAATAGTAGAAGAGGTAAAGATGGGAGGAGAGAAGTGAAAGATAGAGGGGGCTTATGTGTACGGAGATATGCAGGAGAAAGCAGAGGAGTTAAAAGAAATGATGAAAGAAAATAAAGAATATAATAGACTTATAATAGGTGGAAATTTCAACGCGAGAACAGGAAATAGAGGAGAAAGGGAATGGGGAGAAGAGTGATGAAAAAAATCAAAAGATAAAGTACTGAATGGGGAGGGAAAGAAGTTGTTAAGGAGCTTGGAGGAGTTGGGATGGTTTATCTTAAACGGAAATATCTTAACTTTTAATAATACTGTATAGTAGAATTTTCTGTTAGCTAAATTAATTAATTTATAACAAATCTAAATATTATGCTTTATTTATAGTTGATTAAAAATATTTGTTATTTTATTGAATTCGTTCAGATGCTTTGCTTTTGTTTATTTTTTCTTTGGTCTCTCATGTAATTTTTCCAAAAATTTATTTTTAAAAATTGTTATTCTTATTATAATACTGGTATTTTTTCATCTTAAATATCATCTTAAATATTAAAATATTTGCTTGAAAATTCGTGTATTTTGTTAAGAAATATTCATTTTTGGAAGAAAATTAATCTTTTAAGTTAAATATAAGTTTTTTTTTTAAATAATTTTTTAACTAAAAAATTATTTGGTAAACAATTAGTTTTCGCTGTAGATAATTCATATATTTGCTTGAAATTTACATTTCTTTAATTTACTTGAAAACTTATTCCCCTTTTGTGGATAAACAACTTTTGTGCCATTATTCATTTTCTGAGATTATCTCGTTCATCCAAAAATTATATTTTTTCACTTTTAGTTTTGTTTTTTAGAAATAATACCAACACTGTCTATCCTATGAAAAAGAGATAATTAACAAAATTGTAGATATTTTCTCGATGAAAAATTTAGGTTGACTCGTGTTTTTTTGTATTTTGAATTGTATGACTACAAAACGATCATTTTAGGTAAAAAATAAAAAACAAGGAAGGTGAGTGTGCGTCTTGTATGCACAGAAAAAAATAAATTTTTGTGTTTAGCCTATTTTTAAGTTTCAAGAAGTTTGTTGCAATCTCATTGCATTGAACAAAGTTAAATCTGTCGAGTAATTTGGTTCTTTTTTCAAGTTACTGATATCTGATGTTTTTCATTTCAATATTTTTTTTTAATTTAATATTCACAGCTGAAAATGGATGAATTAATTTTAAAGTAAAAAGACAAATTTGAAAAAAATAGTTGAACTTTTATAAAAAAAAAAAAACAGGGGACTTTTTGGTACAAAAATAAGACTTCTGGAAAAATTACGTTTTTACGAAAATAGTTGATATTTTAACCAAAAGAATGGCGGTTTAACCAAATTAATAAATTTAAAAAGTCAATAAAAAAATTGAATTATTTAATTAATAAATTTATTTAAAATAATAATAACAAGACAATTAAATTAAAATAATATTCAAGATCTTTTGCAAAATTTGTGGTTTAAATCCCAAAATTTTTCCAGTCCAATACAATTATCTGACTTTTTTCAAATTATCGTTGGCTGGGTGGTTTTTCACTCACTAGCTTTCTTTGGCGCATAAACTTAAATTCATAATTACCTTCTGTACAATTATTGCTAGTTATTTGTTTGATTGGCAAATTTTAAAAAATTACCTACACCCTACCGTAAGAAATCCTAATAAAATCTTCCGATCCCTCCCTCCCCCTGCAGCTGTTAACGTAACTTAAGTACGGTTCCTAAGTGAAATGAAACTCTATTGCACATCCTCAAGTTACATGGCATTCTACTGCGCAGATTTAAGTGCTATGCAACGGTAATGTGCATCTGTAAGTACCCACCCTAACTGTACTGTACAGCCATAAATATCTACTGCGCATCTGAAAGTAACATCTGACCTAACTGCGCAACCATACGTGCTGTGTAATTATACTGCGCATATGTAAGTGCCATGCAACTGTACTGCGCAGCTTTAAGGGCTACATAACTATTGCGCAGGCAAATACATTGTTGAACTCTGCTGCGCAGCCACAACTGCTGTTCATTTCAGTATCACAACTCAGCTGCTCCTTCTGCACCCTCAAATCGTTTTTGTCAATTTCTCAAATATAAATGAAGGACCTTGTTAAGTTGGACCTGTTTTTAAAAAGTTCTTCCAGAATCTGGGAACGGACCTGGACCCTTAAGGAATTACAAATTAGAGGGTCTGTGTTTGGATTTGGACCCTTAAGACCATGTAAAGAGTGGGCCAGCTGATCCATGCAGTCCTTAGTCAATATTTTTTACCCATATTTAAAAAAAAAAAAAAGTTTTAAAAAGGCGGGAAAAAAATTCATAAAAGATTAATAAATATTAATGGACCGTTTGTGGCAAGGCACAGAGTTGGGGAAAGAAAAAAGTTTATTAATGCAAAAAAGAAGTATCGACAGACACATTTAGGCTTTACGCAGAAGTTTCACTTCTATCTTTCTCCGTCGGTAATCATGCAATCTGTATTACCCACAGACCCGTAGAAGTTCGAAGTTTGTCTACTCACTGCGATAGTGCTGCTCTGACACAGGCGATACGTTTGTCAGACCAAATTTGTTTATTTGCATTTCAAGTGCAAACATTAGTTTTTGCATTATTTGTCTATAATGTTCGAGAGCGATTTTTGTTGTTTTGCCCCACTTTGATAAATATGTGTCCGTCCGTGAAAAAAGGTTTGGGCTCTGACCTGAACCCTGAAGAAATTAAATGGTCTAGTCCCGATCCGAACCCTTAAAGAACGGGCGATTTTTATATTTTATTCTATCAGCATGAACATTGTATAATTGATATTAAAAATAAGAAGTCATTAAAAATATTGTCATTAAATATTCTCAGCAATTCTTCATAAGTTCTTAAAGCTTCGTTAACTTACCAGTGTATTATCGGTAATGTTGCGGGATAAAAATTTTACTAACTGAAGTTCTCTCTTTTGTGAAACTTTTTCTTATGGCCTATTTTCGAGTTCCATTAAAAAAACACTTTCCTGATTTCGCCGGAATCATTTCAGATTAAAATCGAATTTATTTCGGAAATTCCAGTTTAAAAAAAGCAATTGGAATATAATGGGAATCAATCGGACTAATATTTCTTTTCGGAAAGCTTAAAAAAGTACTTGGAATTATAAATATGTATTTTATTATATTATTATATTCACCAATAGAATTAAAGATGACCCCAAAGGTGAAGACCAGCAGATGGATGTTCATTTTTTCCAAGTAAGAGAAAAACTGATTAATGTAGCAATGAAGATTTTTTTTCAGTGTGACTAATGATTATTCTAGTATTTGATTACAGTGTAAATATTCGTTATCTTAACGGCTACATAGGCTTCAAGCTTGTTCCTCTCATAAATTATATTTTCCTTTCATAAATCAGTTTTAAGGAAAGAAATTGGTATACTAAAGTTGTTAAATTTTGAAGTATTTCAAATTTAAACAAGTCGAAAGTTATTTACGAAATTTTGTTAAATTCTATTTTGTCATTATTTAGAAAGATTAAAAAATTAAAGAGTTTTAAAATTTATCAATAATAAATAATTATAATCAATCTACCAGTGTCTTTGTCGTCCAAAATAGAGAGAGAAATTAATTGAAAAAACGGGAAAAGATTAACAAGGATATTATAAATATGTAATTACAAATTGTTCCATTCAAAACATTTTTATTTACAATTGCTTTCGATTGCAATGTGAACAAATATTTTGGCGTATTTTTTTCTAAAATATTTCCTAATTTGCCAACCTTGTTATATTATTGATACTCACAATGTTTACAAGTTGCTGTTATTCATATTTGTTAATGGTAAATGTTGAATAGTAGCTACTATTATGTTTGTGAAAATAATTAAAAGTAAATAATTATCAATCTATAATAATTTCGCTTCAAAAATATTTTTATAGGGGAATGAAAAGGAATTTTTTTATATTTGCGTCCGAAAAATACTGAATGAACCAATTTATTTATTATTGTACTAATCTAAAATTTTTTTGAATTGTCCGATGGGGGCCTAATGGAACTTCCTCCATTTCTCGCTTGTTCAATTCAAAAATCGCGCCGCTTTTCATGTTTATTCTCACGCGTTTTCTATTCGTATTATATATTCCCTGTAGAAACGTGTTAGTCACCAATATTGCAAATATGTCCCCATCGGATGTTGTTAATACTCTTCGTTCTCGGCTTGATATGGGTGCAAAGATATTACGTCCCGTTCTTAATTGAATTTTACTATTGGGATTAAAATTGTATAATCGAATTTCAAATTCCCGGGACTCATTCGTGTGGGGAATAAGTCTTAAATGTTCAATTTCGAGTATAGATGGAATTCTGCTCGGACGACGCCTGGTTCTTGCAGAAGTAGGTGACCCGGCAGGAGAGCGAGGCCTGACAGGAGGAGGCCCAACAGGAGAGCGAGGCCTGACAGGAGGAGGAGACCCGGCAGGAGAGCGAGGCCTGACAGGAGGAGCAAACCTGACAGGAGAATAATGTCCTAATTCTGCAACCAAAAACAGAGGACTAAATGTTTTTAAAGTATTGTCTACATAAATACTCGTATGTTGGTATAAAATGTTGGTACAATAATTGAGAATGTTATGGGTTGCTTGGCCATGCAAACATCTTGAAAGCTTAACCAGCAATATTCAGGAAATATTATTGGGAAAGATTCAAGTAAATTATTTATTTCACAATTTTAGTAGAGTAATGCACTTTTTATACACACAAGCGGCGGAATTTTTGACGACAGCAAAAAATTGTGGGAATGAATACTCTGTTCTACTCAATTGTGTACTTATTTAATAATGAATTGACTTTACCAGGCAACGGTGCAGGTCGAGGAGACTCGACAGGAAGAGACCGGGTCCTGTGTTTCACATTAGAAGGAAATAAGTCAAAAAAATTAGAAGGTATCCAGCGAGGAACACCAGGAATTGGTTCTCCATTTGGTAAGCAGTCGAACTGTGAACTTAAATCTGCAACGAGAAACAGGATTACATTTTTTTAAACTATAGGCTGCGGTATTTTCGATGAGGAATTTTTTATCGCTATGCCATTTGAGCGGCAGTTCTTTTAATTTTAATCTTTCCTGGAGAGCGAAAACTTTATTCCACGATGTTTGGATGCAAGATATCTTCGGTTCTTGTAGTAAATAGCGATTTTAATAACGTGAAATTTGATCAATAGTATCTAGTAAAATGAGCTATGTATTTTCTACATACACTAGAGTGCTTTGTCTGAACCTCTGTCCCGCAATTTCCTATTTTGTCAATCCTTAGCTTAGTTTTCGATTAAATCATCGCACGGTCAAATATTTTGAATAAAATATGTCTTCTTTATCAATTACAACATTGTGAGGTTTATTTTGAAATGCGAACTACACCCTTCTCTCTCTCTCTCTCACTAGAAAATTTATTTGTATGACTAAGGTTGTCAGGTTCTACCCCTCTTTAACGGACGCCACTCTCCAAAGATGCTGAGCTAGGCGAAGAGCGAAGGGCGAACAGTGAAATCCATTGGACTTGCTAGGCACTAATTTTTCTGGGCGATGTTGATGATACTTGGTGCCAACCGAGAAAGTTTTTTTATCTGACTTGGCTAAATCCCTGAAGAAGGAGCCAATCAAGTCCAGAGGAAAATATAGCGCTGGATCAAAATAATGAATACCCAGTTGAAAACGATTGGAAACTTTATTTTTTACAATAAAAGAATTTCGAATTTATAAATAAGTTTGATTTTCAATTCTTGAAAATTTCTAGTTTTAAATATTTAAAATATTCTATTTTGAATCGACAGAAATTTTTTTATATTTTCTCCTTCCTGAAGCGTTGTAATCGGACTAATCGGATTACTTCGTTCGATCAGATATTGACAACAGCACCATCTGACACGCGAATTTATATCACAAAGTAGAATCGCAAAGTTCTTGGAGCAATTTTCATGAGCAAGAGCAGTGGATATTAATTAATTCCAATCAAAACTGTTACACTACGGTTTAAAACTAATTACTTAGTATAAGATTTCCTGTTGATAGTAATTTAAATTTAAATTTCTTCTGAATTGGTGACTATCGTAGCCAGCCAATATGCTCTACGATTCGACAAAAGAAACAACGAAGAAGAAATACTGGATAGATAGAGATAGAGAGGGTATGATCGTTTCGAAAAAAATACCTTCAACAGAAAGTCAATCTGATTGTCTCTGTCTAGCTCACATGGTAGAAAGAAAGGTCCGCTCGACTTAGAAATTTTTTTTTAAAATATTTATTGCCAGACAGTAAAATCCACCTTAAACGTTTTGAGACCCGGGATTTTATGTAAACGCCGGTCCCAAAATTGACATTAAATCCAAGTTTGTCTGAACTTATTGTTAAAACGTATTCTTCTCAAGCAATAGATACAAGTTTGAATAATATCGCAAATTGAAATCTAATTTGAAGTGTCGTATTTATTAGGATTTTATAAATGATGTGGGATCATAAACAAATATTAACAGCAGCCACATTGAAAAGATACGGTTACATTTTTTATCATACATAATTTTTATCATATATAATTTCAGCTTAATTTCGTAGTTATTTCAGACAAGCTCAGATAAGATTTAGAAAAAAATCAATTTTGGTGTAATGCGGAATAAATCAGAAGAATTCCAGTTTGTGGGAAACTTCCTGAAATTATAGATATATTATTATTAGGTTTACCAATAGCATTAAGGATGAACACCGAGGTGAAGAGCAAAGTATACACGATCCTCATCATTTCCAATTAAAGTAAAAACTGATAAATGCGTCTTCACGTATTTGTTTAACTGTTTAACTAATGAATATTCCGTTGCTTCATTAAAGTACATAATATTTACGCAGTCTTTATCTTGAGGATTTTATAGGCTCCAAGCTTTTATTTCGGGGATATTTATATTTCATAAATCAGATTCATGCAAAAAAAAGAGTTACTCAATTCACCAGAGCAATTTACTTTAACGTTTGAGAGGAATTCGGTAGTCACGTCATGGTAAATAAATATTGTCTCGAAAAACGAAAATAAATTCCAGATAATGTTAAAAGAATTGGAAAAACAACATATGCTTTCGATTCATGCACTCTTCCGCGTCATCTGCTTTCCCTGAGTCTAAAAGTTCCTGCGTAATCAATACCAGTTATAGTAAATGGTCGAAAATTTCCAGAGAGCCTACTTTTCGGAGGATTTGCCATCATCACGTCCAAGGTTCGAGGTTTAAATTTACAACAAATTACACATCTCGGAATTACTTTTCTAGCTTCTCTTTTTTCAGATAAGCGCCAATATCGGTGTCTGTCAGAACTCAATAATTGCTCTGGCCCAGAGTGTCGTAGACGACTATGTTCTTGTCGAAGAATTAATGTCGTCACAGGATGTTTGGAGGGAAGTATTCAAGGATGCTTTTGATCAATTGTAACTTCCGCTTTATTAATTCTACCACCTACTCCTATTATTCCCTTTTCGTCGAGATACAGTGGCAACTTAATCAAATTACTAGATTTGTAAATGCTCTTAGCTGATTTAAGATTTTTTTATCCAGACGAATAACACTTGTTTTGAACCATTCTCACGTTCGACTAGTCTGCTCTGTTGAGTTCTTCTTGGGTCAAGGTCCCAGTAGTGTTCTTCTTGCTAATATAAGTATCTATCAATCTGAGGCAATATACAATAACACGTTGTAATTTCCAATAATGTTGAATTCGAGTAACAACTTTTTGAGCAACATATGCTACCCCCTGCTGGAAGTAAATGGATAGAGTCTCTATCCGTTTGAATCATTTTCTATTTTTAAGATTGAAATGGAAAAAACCGATGTGTCCATCTTGATCCCAGGTCTATCCCTTCGATCATTTTATATCTTTCTTCTAATCTACAATCACCGCTCTTCTTTTGAATCCTATTCTTCCTATCCATGTATATCCGCCACTTATCCGCATGAATCCTTTTCTTTCTCTCCTAATCCCTATTCTAATGTTTTTTCAAATGAATCCTTCGCTTATGCACCTCTATCCTTTTCTATCAGTTAGACAATCTAAAATTTGGTCTAACTTTTTAATCACTATTTTCCTATCCAGGAGAATCCCTTTCTATCTTTTCGAAAATATAAGCTAGACCTATCTTCGTGAATCTCATTCTTTCTGTCTACATGAATCCACAGCTTATCCACCTCTATACTTTTCTTTCCGTTGGGCAATCTTAAATTTCGTCCATCTTTTTAATCCCTATTTTCTTGTCCAAGTGAATCAATTTCTATCTTTTCTAAAATATAAGATAGCCCTATCTTCTTGCATCCCAGTCTTTCTATCTAAATCAATCCTACACTTATCTACCTCCATCCTTTTCTATACGTTGTGCAATAAAAAATTTCGTCTATCTTTTTAAATCCCTATTTTCCTTTTCAAGTGAATCCATTTATATCTTTTCTGAAATATAAGATATAAGATTCTTCTTGAATCCTAGTCGTTCTGTCCAACCGAATCCTCCGCTTATCGACGTCTATCCTTAGCGAAGCGCGCGCTACTTGACGTACATCCCTGACTGAATCAGCAACTGAACCAACGGGGTCCAGTAGGTGGCTGACTGTAAAAATTAAACACAAGTGAAATAATTTGCACCGCCTATAACTGGAGGGTCAGCAGACACCTTTGCAGAGTTCGAACTTCAATTAGTAAGTCGTAAAACTAGGGAACTTTGTTGTTAGGTATTTAAACCCTTGCTAGTTTAATACTATTTTGCAGGAGTATGAAATTCGACATATATTATTTTCGAGACAGATAAGAACAGATAAAAAAAGATAGGCCCATTGGACCAAAAGGATAGAGTTCGTGAAAGAGAAAGATAGACAGTTGGGAACACCATAGATAGAAAAATATAGACAATTGTGAGTGTAAAGGATAGAGTCAGGGATACAAAAAGATAGATCTCACATCAGTAGACGCGACGGATAGGGCGTGGAAAGAAAAAGATAGAGTTTGTGGGATGCAAAGTGTGCTTCTGGGAAGGATTGAATATCTCTATTTTTTTCTATTTTGCCTCTCGAAAGTAGATCAACTGGATTGTCTAGCGTCGGAACATGATGCCAGATTCTATCTTGTGTCAAATCTTGAATTTTCTTTACTCTGTTTGACTGATAAGTGTCTAGTTTATTATGAGGCATTGCAATTTTTTTAATCTGATCTCTGTAAGCTTTTTTGATAATTTGTGTTAGTTGTATCAAAAATGATGGTCAATTGAGCTTAAATCTTGGCAATGTTACCTTTTCAAATTCTTCCGGCGGAGTGCCTAGTGAATGCAACGGTGTAACTCTTGATTTAGTGCAAATTAAAGTCGAAAATACTTCACCAGCTTCATTTGTGATCACTGCATAGAGACATCCTCCGTAAGCTTTTTAGAGGCATCACTAAACCCATGAAGAATAATTTGCGCGAAATATCCCAACGTTAACTAAAATTAAAAAATGATTGTAAGTCTTCCAACGTTCCTGCATTATTAGTTTCCCATTCGTTGTTACTGGACCAATTAATCCTAACGGATCACAAATCTGTCCAATACATGAAAGTATCTTGCGCTTAGTTAATTTAATCTCATAATTTAAAGTCACTTGATACTGAAGAGTATCTGTCCTAGTATTGCATAGTAACCCTAATGTCGTCAGTGGCTCGTCCTTGTCTAAGATCAACAGCCCATCTGTTAAATTTTCGCTTGGTATATTTTCTAAAATTCGAATATCGTTTTATCTCCTTTGCACAGTGCTATGTCTTCCTCTAGTGAATCACATCCTGTGAGTAAATTGTCCATGAAAAAGTCGTTTTTCAATACTTTCATTGCTAGAGGAAAGTCCTTTTCATCTTCATCTGCTAATATTTTTAAGCATTGCATTGCTACCAATATGTGCCTATTCATTTTAGTTATGTCTGCAGTCATAAAAAACTGCTATGCTCTAAACCGTTAAATCAGGTTCAATAAATCTTTTTGTAAATTTGGACCTGCATTCAGTTTTTTGTTTAAAGAGATCCCGTTGCTAGTGTTAGCTGAGGCATTAAAGTCGAATCTCAGCTTTGTTGTTAGGCTAGATACTCTGATAACTGGCTGATGATGTATGTTATATATCTCACTTTCCTTTGGTATGTTATCTGGATCAAGCATTGTCATATGTTTAATATCATTATATTTCTTTAGGAATGCGTGATATTACGATTTCACTAAAGGTAGTTTCTCTAATCGCTGTTCCAATGATTGAAGTTTCCCTAGAGCTCCGGTTCGTGAATCTCCTAATGAAATATTTGAATCTTGTGGTAACCGTACAGTAAATCTTCTATTTTTATCTCGTTTCACCTTCTCCAAAAAATACTCTTCGCAATAGTCATGATCCTTGTAAGTTACTTGTGATTTGAAAATCTCTTCTAAATTCTAAAACTTTTGTATCTGTTGATTATGTGTAATTAAATTGCACACAGTTTGTATCTTTGATGTTCTTTCTTTCAACAAATCGCTACTAATAATCCAGCAAAACATTTCTGTAATATAAGTTTACTATTTCCTAGGCTGATATGGCCTCCTTTGATAACTTTCCAAAATACGCCAGCTCCTAGCAATAAATCGATGATGTTATATTTGGGCGAAAAAAAATTCATAATATGAGCAAGAGATTCCAATGGTAGTTGAAATAGGAAAGTGACCGCTACCCTTATCTTATATTAACCCCCCTAACTCCCAGGAACATAAAGGCTCAAGGCTAGTAGAGACCAGGGAGAGATCGATAGCAGATTTCGATTTATTGGGCATAGAAAAGCGAGTGGGAGGTCCGTCATTTAGAATAATGATGTTAGAAGGTAGGATTGAAGTGTTTCATTTATATTCCAGCTGGTCAAGCATTATCGCCCCAGGACTGGTGATGGCAATTAAAGTCTCCGCCAATAAACACAACTGGAAAGTCGTCAGAGAAAAAGTAAATGAAGATATTCCAGTTTATGGCGTTAACTGGAGCTCAAGGAGTTCTATAAATATTAATAATCAATAATTTACCCCAACTACAGTGAATTGAAATAGCCAGGGTGTCTAATTAGTTAGAAATTTCTTGAATTTTTGATTCAGAGAATACAATATCGTTCCTATTAACAATGATAAGACCACCATCAATATTGATAGGGCGGTCTTTTATAGTAATTTTAAATTTAGAAAAATTTATTTTTATCTTTTAGCCAGGTTTCCTTTAATAAGATGATATCGCAGTTGTGAATAATTATTTCCAAGGACCCTTTTTATGAATTATACCACGGCAGTTCCATTGTACAATTCTTAGTTTTTCTATATCACCCATTATGAGACTTATAAGAGATGAAATCATTTCTGTAAGATCTTCGGTTTTAAAATCAGTGGAGGGGGAAGGAGGTGAATAAGGCGGGCAAGGGGAGTTAATAGGACGGTTTTGTAGACAGACACTATTTCCGAAAAGGCTAGGAGAACGAGAGTAAAGATGAGAGAAGGATTGGGATTGAGCTTGTGTTTTCGTTTTCCTCCATAGACATATAAAGGTTAGACCGACAGTCTCTTTGATTCGCCGACGTTTCTGTTTAGAGAGAGAGAGAACGATTTTAGTGATTCTGGGGTGCGCGAGTCGGCTGTTGGCACTCTCAACAGCCCACGTGACCTCAGCAGAAAGAGAAAGAAGTACTCAATAGAAAGAGAAAGACGTACTGACTAAAATCATTCTTTCTCTCTCTAAACAGGAGCGTCGGCGGATCAAAGAGACTGTCGGTCTAACCTTTATATGTCTATGTTTTCCTCTGTGAAGACGGAGAGGAAAGCGAGGTTGATGTTCTAGAGTGGGAGGGGGTTTTATTAGCAGTTAGGCTATATTTTTGGAAAAACTCTGGACCGAAAGAGATGGAGTCAACATCAGCTTCTATCAAAGATGGAAAATTTGAGAAGTTGAAGTGAGGTAACGAGGAATTTAGAGAGGATTTTAAGTGATCAGCGATGGCAGAGTCAATGTTTTGAAATCCTTGGAGGGAACGCTTTTTCCTTTTTGTAAAGAAAGGCTGCTTTTTTAATACTGATATCATGTATTTCAGAAATAGAAATTCTGCGAATTTCCTTGTCATCAACGTATTAAGGGCAGTGTTTGTCAACAGCTCAATGTGAGCCTTAAAAATTGATGCAGAGGAGAGATGAAGTTCTATTAGGGCAGTTTTGGTCTTAATGAGATTTTCCCCACAGAATAGGCATCTGGGGTTTTTGCACTGGGATTTCACGTGGTCATGTCTAGCACTGCCGTATCAGAATTTTGGAGGAAGGATGTAAAGAGAGACCTTATAAAGGGTGTAGTAAAATTTTATATCCTGGGGAAGCAGTTGTCCGTTAAAAGTGACCAAGACGGTTTTTAAAGGAACCAGGTTCCCTTTTTCGCCCTTTTATCGCTTTTATCTTGTCCATCGTGAGGTCTGTGGGAAATCCCTTAATGACTCCATTACGAGAGACCCTGTACTTTGTAATGAATGCGCTAAGCCTGGGGCATATATTATGAAGGTCATCAACTATGCGGGTCACCATCATTTGAGTTGTATAAGATGGCAAAGCTACTCTTTCCTTTTTTTTTAATATTCAAAATGTTATAAACTTTAAGACTTAAGTCTATCTTTGGACAGGTATCCGAAATAAACCAACAGGGGCCCGATGATTACTTTAAGTAACTTTAATGAGAAACCACTATTGACTCTTAGTTTACAACAATCCAAATTAGTCGTTCCAGCTTACAATTATTTCTGGACGAAACAACTGGCTTACCACTTTATCTTCAAATCGACTATATGAGCCACAGCTCTCGCGACAACTCGCTTTTGCTTTTTAATGACAAGCCCTATCAACCCTTTGCTTGCTTTTTCCAGACTGAATCACACTCTCGCGTCTCTCTAGCAGAGAGTCTCTACCCCTTCCCCTCTTTTCAGCACTGCTACCAACCAAGATACCAAACACTTGAAATTATATTTATTACACTCGGCCATCCTGCAGATAGCTTGTCCTCAAGCTATATAAACAAAAGATAAACCTAACAACGTAAATAAAAGAGAGAAAATACATAAGACAGAATCTGATTTCTTATATTACGAATTACTTTTCGAATTTACACAGTTCATTAGCACGCGTGAAAAAAAAATGAATAAATAAATAAAAAAAACTATTGAACTTACAAAACAAAATCTTCAAATTTTTATGGTAGACGTCGTTCTCGCTTCGGTAAATGTTTATCCGTGCAATTTCTAGGTTTAACAATTTTTTCTGAATTAACTTCGACATTATCAGGCGCATCAATTCGATCGTCGCTTTCCGAGTGGACCTCTATGCTGCTATCTGCGCTATCGGCATGTTCGTGTTCAACTGATTTACAATGTTTTTTTAGCGTAATTAGAGTCATCTGATTCTTCATCTGAATCATATTCTTCGTCATCTATATCATCTACAAAACCACGCGAAATTTTAATTTGGCTTACATGAGCTGTCGTATCAGTTCGTGGTGTAGATCCTTTAGAAATTAAGCTTTGAACCCTGTATGTATCACCCGGAAGGATTTCTATAATTATTAATGGACCTTTGAATCGAAGTTGCAATTTGGTCGAATCGCCTGTAGCATTTTTGTTCCGTTTCATGTAAACAATGTCTCCTACCTTATATCTAACATTTTTGTACCGTGACTTATCGTATCTTTCTTTAGACTTTAGTTTTTCTTGACTGATCTTTTCTAACGCATTACGTCTGATTTCGTTTGACGGTTTATAAACTTCAGAATCAACAGTTAAGGATCTAGATAATCCCTCTTCAAAGCGAGGAATGTACCCGTAGAGCATTTCAAATGGGGTTTTCCCAGTTGTTTTCGA
>JAAAKG020194850.1:0-11430 GCA_010014905.2 Druon quercuslanigerum
TTCTCTCACTTACTACCCCTCTTCGTGTCTCCTAATTTTCAACTCACATCCCTTAATTTTCCTTTCCGCATTCCCCCATAAAAAAGAGATAAGTTTTTAAACATAAAAAATGACTCGGCAATAAAAAAAAATGTGATAGTTGATGTTTTAAACAAAAAATATTATTACTATTATTTAGACCAATAAAATAAAATTTCTACGAAACAAGATAAATTTATAAACCAAAAGACGACCAAGGAGAATAGGTTTTAACAAAAAAGTGGAATTTCAAACTAAAAAATCTTCAACCTAAGAAAATCAAATTTTTAACAAAGTAGTTAAAATTTAAATCAACTAGTTAAATTTCTAAACACAAAAAATGTCACAGCAATACAAAATCTTAAAGTTGATGTTTCAAACAAAAAATATATTTCTTTAAATTAAAAACATTTAAACTTATCCAATAGGATTCATTTTTAACAAAGCAATTGATTTTTTAACCAATAAGATGAAATTTCTACAAAACAAGACTTTAAACCAACGATCTCGATTTTGAGAAACAAAGAAAGGAATATTCAACAATAATGCTGAATTTTCTATCAAAAAATATTTTTTAATCCAGAAAAATGGCTACTAAATTTTCAAATTTTGCACCCAAAAGGTTGAGTTATTAACAAAATTGTGAAATTTTTAACGTGGAATCGCTGAATTTCAAAAAAAGAATTCTGGCGTTTAAATTTCAACTATTTTCCTAGAAAAGTCAACTGTTTGGTTAAAAATTGTATTTGTATATAAAAATACTTGAATTCGTCGAATCAGGTGCATTTTTTCAAAAATATAATACTTTTAAAAAAGAGGTCTGAAAAATATTTTTGGTAGAAAAATTTAATTTGTTATTTATTATTAAAAGTTTTTGTTAAACACTTAACCATTTCGATAACAAATTCCAGTATATTATTTAAAATTAATTTGTTATTAAATTAACTATGACATTTCTTAATGATGATTCATCTTTTTGTTTAGAAATGATACTATTTGGTTAAAAGTGTAATTTCTACGTTTAAAATTCATTTTTGTGTTGAAAAATTCCACTATTTCGTTAAAAAATAGTCTCATGGTATGAAAATTCAACAATTAGTTTAAATTTTTTCTGGACTAAAAATATTTTTTGGCTTAAAAATTAAACAGTTTGGCTGAAAATCAACAATTTTTTTTTTAAGTCATTCTATTTTGTTAAAAAATTTATTAAAAATTTATCCTTTTCAACGAATTTATATATTTGTTTAAAAGTTTAACTGCTTTGCTAAAAATTCATTTTTTAGTTTGTTGAAAATTCAAATATTTTGTTTTGCTTTTGTTGTGTCGAAATTCATGAATATAATTCAATTTATTATTAATATTAAAAGTGTAAATATTGCAGTTTCAAAAAAATGGATAAATTATTAACTACATAGAAATATGAATTTCTAAGGATAAAAGTTAATTTTAAAAAATGAACTTTATAAGACAGAAAACAAACGAAATTTTTAACCAAAGAAAGATTAATTCAAAACAAACAAACAAATTTTCAAAAAAAAAAGATTAATTCTGAACTAATCAGTAACATTTTTAACCAACAAAAATACAAAAATTACCTAAAAGACATTAATTTTCAAAACATTTATTCGATTTTTTAACAAAAAAGTTTAATTTTTTACCCAAAAAAGACCTAAATTTTGCACTAAATAATTGAATTATCTACTAAAAAATATCTAAAGTTAAATTTTAAAATTAAAAAATTAATGTTTCAAACAAAAAATAAATATTGAACAAAATAGATAAATTTTCAAACATAAAGTGCATTTTTAATCAAAAAAATGAAATTTCTACAATAAGAAATGAATTTCAAAAGCAAAAAGACGACTTTCTAACAAAATAGTATAACTTTGAAAAAAGGTGAATCCTCATTAAAAAATGTAGGAGTTGATATTTTAAACGAAAAATCTTTTTTTTCAATAAAAACACTTGCATTCATAAAAAGGATGCATTTTCAACCAAAATTTAATTTTTTATCAAACAGGTGCATTTTTAATAAAAAAAGGTTTAAGTTTTAAGAAGTGGATAATTTTTTTAACTGAATTTTCAAAAATTTAGTTGAAATTTAAATGAAATAGTTGAAATTTCGAAACACAAAAAATGACTCGGCAATAAAAAATGTGATAGTCGATGTTTTAAACAAAAAAAAAAATTTGTATTTTAAATTAAAAACAGTTAATTTGATCCAAAAGGATAAATTAGCAACCAGGCAAACCAAAAAAGATTAAAATTCGATTTTTCAACCAAATATTTTAATTTAAAGCAAAAAAGGATGACTTGTAATTAAATTTTTGTTTCTGAAAAACAAAGAAATGAATATTGAACGAAAATGTTGAATTTTCTATCAAAAAATATTTTTCAATCTGGAAAAAAATGTCAACCAAATTGTTGAATTTTGAACCAAAAAGGACGAATTTTTTAACATCACTAAAATTTTCAACGTGGAATCGTTTCTTGATTTTACTTTTTGTCTTGAAAATTCAAATTTTCGTTACACTTGCTTTGAAATAAAAAATCTTTTTTCGTATTAAAAAATTAAACTTTTGGTTGAATATTCGATTTTTGTGTTCAAAATTTAACTATTTTGGTAGAAAATTTCACTCTTCTGTTGATAATTCACTTTTTTTTTGTTAAAATTTCGTATTCTTTAGCTAAAAATTCAGCCGTATTTTTTTTAAATTGGTTTTCAGCTTAAAAATTCAACAGTTGATTTGAAAAATTAACAATTTTTTTTAAAAGTCATTCTTTTTCGTTTAAAATTTTATCCTAAAACTATATAATATTTTGTTCAAATTTTATCTAGTTTGCTAAAGCTTATTTTTTTTGGGAAAAATTTATCCATAATTTTGGTTGAAAATATGTATATTTTTTTTTGTTGAAAATTCAGGTGTTTTTTTTTGTGTGTCAAGAATCATGAACAGAATTAAATCTATTTCTGATATTGTAAATAAAAATATTGCATTTTCGAAAGAACAAATCAATTTTCATCTAACTAGTTACATTGACAACAACAAAAATCTTCAACTAAAATAAAATATCTTCAAGCCAACAACCAACAAACGAATTTTGAACAAAACAGTTAAATTTTCTACCAAAAAGGATGATTTTTTAACAAAATAGTTTGATTTTTCACAAAAAAAAATACATAAATTGTACACTAAATAATTGAATCATCAACTAGAAAAGATCAATTTTTAAATAAAAATGAAACAGCTACATATTTAAATCAAAGAAAATGAATTTTCAACAAGAAAAAGGAATTTTGAACAAAGCAGATCAATTTTCAAACATAAAATTGGATTTTTTAATAAAAAAAATGAAATTTCTACAAGAGCATGATTTTTTAAAACAAAAAGACGACTTTTTAATCAAATATTATGAGTTTCGTTTAAAATAATCGATTTACTATAAAGAATTATGATACAGACTGAAACTGTTCAAAAAAATTCCGGCTTGAAATGTTAACTATTTTGCTGAAAATTTATCTATTTGGTTTAAAAATTAAACAATGATTTGACATTTCTTTTCTTTGTTGACTGTAAATTCTTTTGTAGCAGAAAATTCAACTAAGTTGTTTAAGATTCGCCTTTTTTGTTTAAAAGTTCATTTCTTTGGCAAAAATTCCATCTTACTGGTTAAAAACTAAATTGTTTAGAAAAAAAAATTAATCTGTTTTCGGCAAGGATTAAAAAATTTTACTAAAAAATTTGCCTTGCTTTATGATTTCAATTATTTTTAATTTTAAATAATTTTTTGTTTTGTTTGAAAAATTACATTTTTTGTTAAGGATTCATCTTTGTTGGTAGAGAAATTTATATTAGTTGTGGTTGCAGAAACAAAATTTTGGAAATCCAAAATAATATGCAAAAAAAGTATGCTATACTAGGAGACTCTAATAAAGTATAATTAATTTTGAGTTAATTTTTTCACGCTAAGTATTTAAAAAAATTATTATCTTCACATAAATTCGTAACTTTCGAGAAAAAAAAATTTGTATGTCTATTTTTTGTACAGCAATCTATTTGAAACAAATTTTAAACCTCTAAAAAAAACAAACACAAAGAAAGCACATTTTTCAAATTGTCATTTTTTCATATTAATTCTTTCTGGCTTACCCAGAAAAATACTTTAAACCTCTCAGGGTTCTGTGCTTAAGAGAATACACTGGAAAAGGAGGTATGCAAACATAAATAAAAATTTTGAAAATTTAAAAAATGTTCAGTAATTTATGGTAAATCATGGTAATTTATCGGTACTTACGGTAACTAATCACTTCGATTTGATCCAATCTATCAACGCGATGAACTGATCGCTTTACGATCACTTTTTATGATCCCAGAATGTGAGCTAATGGATGTAAAATTTTCATTACTTACCTTTGTCGTCACACTTTTCATCCCAAGGGAGCAATAGTCTTAGAGGAATCAAAAAGTGCTGAATTAATGCACCTATTATAAAAAGTTAAAAAGTGGACCGGCTTCAGGTATCGAAAATGAAAAACCTTGCTAACAACTGATTATTCGGACCATATTTAGAGATAGTAATTGCGTTATATCTGCAAAAGTTGCAAATTATCTGTCTACGAAGAATTCCGGTCACTCTCTGCTAACACTGTCATAAAAAGCTCGAGACAAATCAGTGCCGGTTCTCCATCTCGAGTGACCAGATGATCCGTGTTTATCGGTTTGTCAGGTAGACGAGCAGGTTCCTCTCGCGAACCAGGTGTGCGATTATCGAAGAAAGGTCGATAGCCGTTCTCTCGGAGCCGATGCCACCTGTCAACGATCTTAATGTCACGGCCGTAATGAGATGTCCTCCAAGACAGGAGCTTCTTCACCTCAGAATTCAAGGTTTTCCTCTAAAGTCAAAACCAAAATCATCAAAGGCCTAATTAAGGCCAATTGGGACTTACTCTTTTTCTCAAAAAAAGTCAAATTAGACAGCAAGTACCTGTTAAAAATGATTTCGTAGCCTATTAAGTAACGACTTAAGGCGATCAAATCACCCCCTCCCTTACTCCCCTACTCCTCTACTCCCCTGCCACCCTACTCCTTATATAATTCACTAATACCCGTCCCCCACTTCACTCTTTGCTGCCTTCCTTAATTTCTTTCTCCTCTAACTCTCCCTCTCCACGCTTCTTCAGATAACGTTTCTTTTCCCCTTCCACTACTGCCTTCCTTCTACTAACATTCATTTCTAATGATTTTCCCTAATTCTCATGTTTTACAATCACTTATCCTATTTACATTCCACACATTACTCCTCGCTTACTCTGGTATCCTCTTACACTCCCTACTTATCTGTCCCTCATTTCCAATCACTTCCACCTCTTGCCTAATTTTGCCTACTTCGCTTCATTTCCTTATTTATCTCCCCTGGTTCATTTTCCCTTACTCCCCGCACTCTTACTTCACTCATTTCTGATACTTCTCCGCCCCTTGTTATCCGTCGATTCTCTTTTAAACATTTTCCCACATTCCCTTCCTTTATTTAGGTATACTACGCCTACTCTCCCTTTCTTTATTTCTGCTACTCACCTTATTCCCATTTCGACTCACTTAAACTCCACTTATTTCCTCTCACTTCCCTTGAATTCTCCTAATTCTTATCTCTTCATTTAAAATCTCTTTCACTTATTCCTCCTGCTCCACTCCTAATTTCCCATTACTCGTCTGCTCCTTCTAATTTCCCATCACTCGTCTGATTGTTCTGATTTTTCGTAGTTCCCTTCAGCCAATTATTTTCTTACTTCATCCCTCGTTTCTCCCTCACTTTTCTTTCCCTCACTGACCCCACTTTTTATTTCATTATTTCTCCTCATCTCCCTTTCTTCGGAACCACTTTTTTCCGATCCTCTCATTGCTCTCACTTCCTCTACTCTCTCTCCCATCGTTACTCCACACTTCGCCACTTTCCCTTCATTTTGCTCAATTTCCCCTACTTTTCTTTCCCTTATTTCCCATTCTTCTTTCTCCTCCCCCTAATATCACCGAAAACTACTCTTCCGATTTCCCTATACTTTCCCTTCCCTCCATTTCCCTAATTTCCGTTACAGTCATTTTTCACCACTTCCCTAATATCTGTCACCTTCCTTCCCCATGTTTACTCTTACTTCTCTTTCCCTTGATACCCTCACTTTCTCTACTTACCATCTTCGCATTTCTGCTCACTTACTCTCTAGTTATTTTCTATCGGTTCCTACTCATCCACTCTGATCACCTCCCTTGACTTTTCCTAGTTCCCATTTCCTTATGAACGATCTTTCTTACCAATTCCTCCTGCTTACCCACACATAATATCTTATCACTCTTCAACTCCTCCTAATTTACTCTACTTCTCTTTACCCCAATTTTTCTTACTTTTTCGTTTCTGCCTCACTTTTCTTTCCCTCACTTTCTGTAGTTTCCATTTCTTTATTTCTCCTCAACTCCTTTAGACCCGATTCACTTTATTCCCATTCTCTCATTTCTGTCACTTCTTTTACTCTCCCTTCCATCGTTTCTTTACCTTATGTCACTTTAACTTCCTTTATTTTCCTTTACTCACCCTACTTTTTCTTCCCTCATTTCCCATCCCTCCTCCTACTCTTTCTGACTTGCCTTCCCGTCCATTTTCCTAATTTCTGCTAGAGCCCCTTCACATAAGTTGCCCAATATCCGTAACATTGTTTTCTGACGTTCCCCCTCATTTCTCTTTCCCTCAATTTATCCCCCTTTACCTACTTTTCGTCCATTTCTTTCTTCTCTCATCATTTCCCTTCACTTTCCGTACTTTCCCCCTACTCACTTCTTCTTACTTCGCATAATTTTTATCTCTTAATTTACCTTCATTCTCCCTACTCCTCCTAATTTCATTACTATCACATTCCTCATTTTCCATCACTATTCCTACTCACCTTACTTTGCAATATATCCCCTCATCCAATTTTTTCTCAAGTCCACTTCCCTCATCTTCCTCATCGCATCTACTTCATTTTCCCTCGCCCACCCCCACACACACATACTTTTACTCTCCTTATTTCCGCTACTTCCCCTGTGATTGTTTTTTACTTACTTACACTCCCTTTATTTCCCCGTACTTCCCATACTTCCACTCTACTCACATCCGCTCACTTCTCCTTTCCTTTATGTCCCCTCATTTCTCTACACTTGCCCATCCCTTCTGTTTCCTCACTTCCCTCCATTTCCCCTCTTTGAATCAAAGTACTTCCTCTACTCTCTCTCCCATCGTTTATCCACACTTCGCCACTGTCCCTTCATTTTTCTTCATTCCCCCTACTTTTCTTTCCCTTATTTCCCATGCCTCTTTCTACACCCCCTAATATAAGCGATAATCTCTATCCCGATTTTCCCCTTCCCACCATTTCCCTAATTTCCGTTATAATCATTTTTCACCATTTTCCTAATATCTGTCACCTTGCTGTGTCATGTTTCTTCTTACTTCTCTTTCCCTTAATAACCCCCCACTTTCTCTACTTCCCATCTTCGCATTTTCGCTCACTTACCCTCTAGTTATTTCCTATCGGTTACTACTCATCTACTCTAATCACTCCCCCTCACTTTTCCTAACTCCCATTTCCTTATGAACGATCTTTTTTTTTACTAATTCCTCCTGCTTACCTACACATAATATCTCATCACGCTTCAACTCATCCTAATTTTCTCCACTTCTCTTTACCCAAATTTGTCTTTCTTCTTTGTTTCTGCCTCACTTTTCTTTCCCTCACTTCCTGTACTTTCCATTTCCTTCTTTCTCCTCAACTTCCTTAGGTCCGATCCACTTCATTCCCATCCTCTCATTTCTGTCACTTCTTCTACTCTCCCTTTCATCGTTTCTCCACATCTTTAGGTCTGATTCACTTAATTCCCATCCTCTCATTACTCTTACTTTCTCTACTCTCCCTTCCATCGTTTCTTTACCCTTTGTCACTTTAACTTCCTTCATTTTCCTTTACTTACCCTACTTTTTCTTCTCTCATTTCCCATCCCTCGTCCTACTCTTCCTGATTCTTCCTACAACCTATGACCCAATTTTTTCTGACTTCCCTTCCCCTCCATTTTCCTAATTTCCGCTAGAGCCTCTTTACATAAGTTGCCTAATATCCGTAACATTGTTTTCTGACGTTCCCTCTCATTTCTCTTTCCCTCAATTTACCTCCCTTTCTCTTTTTTTCGTCGATTTCTTTCTTCTCCCATCATTTCCCTTCACTTCCCGTACTTTCCCTCTACTCACTTCTTCTTACTTCGCCTACTTTTTATCTCTTAATTTACCTTCATTCTCCTCACTCCTCCTAATTTCTCTAATATCACAATCCTCATTTCCCATTACTATTTCTACTCACCTTACTTTACACTATATCCTCTTATCTAATTTTTCCTCAGGTCCGCTTCCGCTTCACTGATTTCCTTCATCGTCTCTACTTCATTTTCTCTCAACCCCCACACTTTTACCCTCCTTATTTCCGCTACTTCCCCTCTGATTGTTTCCACTTACTTACTCTCCTTTCATTGCCTCGTACTTTCCATACTTCCCCTCTACTCACATCCGCTCACTTCTCCTTTCGTTTATGTCCCCTCATTTCTCTACACTTGCCCATTCCTTATGTTTCCTCACTTCTCTCTACTTCCCCTCTTTGAATAAAAGTACGACTAAACTACTTAAAAAAAGCCTGAAAGAAAAACATTTATAAAGTACAAAATGAAGATTAGAGAGAGAGAGAGAGAGAGAGAGAGAGAGAGAGAGAGAGAGAGTAAAGTGAAAGCGAGTGTGAAAAATCGAGATAGAGATGAAGCCAGAATGTGGAACAGATACAGACTTGATTTTCTTTTTTCTAGTCACCTCTTCTTCCCTTTTTAAAGGATTCCTCTTTTTTCCGTTTACAAGAAACTTCCCTTTTTCTCATTTTTTTATTCGATTTGAATTCAGAAAACCCAATAAGAAAATGTAACTATTTGTCGCGGACAGTTAATCCTTTTTAATTGAAAAATCTATTCCTGGAATCCATTTTAAATCAGACAGTCAATAGAACTTCAAATCACAGAATCAGCCGCCCATGAAATACGTTGTTTTACAAAGAAACTAAGCTGACAGGTATTTTTACCGTCTTGCTAGAAAAAAAATTTTCACTGAGATATTATGTATTTTAATTTTTAAGGTTCATTTTAAAAATAAAACTTTTCTTTCAGTATTGGTTTAAAAAAGAATTTTTTTCGAAAAAGTGAATTTTCTAATTTCTTTACAAACAAAAACAGATTTGACAAGATGTTAAGAAAAAAGAGAAATGGGAAAATTTAGTTTTTCGGAAAAAAATCTCTTGATCACTAATATGGTTTAATCTACACGAAACTTATAATACTTCTTAATTATACAAGTACCAAGTCAAGAAAAAACTTTAGCAACAATAGTTGAGGTTTTGGAAAAAATTCACTTTGAATATTTTCAGAAAAACCTCACCCAATTTGTTAGTTTTCAATATTTTATTAAGTTTTTATTAGATTTAAAAAGACATCAATAAACCTCATCAGCGGTAACAAGGAAAACCTTATTATCTTCAATAGATCAAAAGTTATAAATGTAAAGAAAAGTTTCCTGTTTTTCGAAAAAAAATCTAAAAAATTAAAACGCACAATAGTTCCTAAAAAATTTTTACTTTGTCAAAATGGTAAAATAAGTGTCTTATTCTTCTTCCTTTTGGAAAACAGCTTAGTTTATGGTCGGATGATACTGTGACTTGAAGTTGTACTGCCATCTTTGTAGGTTGAAAATTCAACTGTTTGTTTAAAAATTTAAAATTTTTTTGGAAAATGTAATAATTATGTCAAAAATTAAATGACATCTATTTTTAAATTTAAAGTTTTTGTTGAAATTAAATTTTTCATCTAATATAAAAATGACTTAGTTATTTTCTGTTGTTTGAAGAGTTAACTTGATCGATAGGTTGATTTCTATTTTCACGTTGGAGAAAAAGATATATACACTGATCGATGATAACTATCTCTAATGATAATACAGACTCTTTAATTATTTTTTTTTGTTGAAAATATGACCATTTAGTTTTTAATTTTAAAAAGTGAAAATACTCATAGTGGTTGATTCTCATTCTTCTTCTCCATCTTTTAGCTTTCGTTATAAATTTGTTCCTAATAAGCTGGAAAGAAGGTAGTTGGAAGTAATATTTTAATTTCTGAACATTCTTGTGTTCTGATTTCGGTAAATAAATTACTTCATAAGCAAGTAGATCTCATCTCGATCCTTAAAAAAAATACTGAATACTACAGCCCGTTATTCTGTGACTTTAGCATAACTGTCTGCCCGATTGGAATTGGATTAAATTCCCTATTTTCTTAAAAAAATAACCCCATTTTCCCAGTTTTTAGAGCTAGCATTTTAGGCTCTGAAGCCTCAAAATATTTAAAGACTGAAGACTCTTTGGACAGGTAATGAGGTCCAGAACTGGGGACCTGGGTAGGAAGAAAGGAGAGATAAGATTGCGGTGATGGATTCCGAACTTGCGACGAAGCACGAACGGCAGACGAGCTAGACGTCGCCGTAGAGTGCAAACTGTAACAAATCCAGCTTTCACCGGGGCAGACAGGGAGACAATTTATGTGGCGCGTGTTTGGTTTCGTTCGAGGCCGATCGGATGCTACTGCGACAACAAGGACTCACTCTTCAGTCTTCAGCGACTATCTGCCTGCCAGCCATCCAGCCTCCTTGGATCCCTGATTCCATGTGAATCGATACGAGTGCAAGAAGAGGACGCACCTCACCTCAATACCATGATGGATTTCCACTTCACCTCGGACGCACCTTGTCTACCTTGATCGACCTTCGCCCATCCACTGATCTCAACCTCTCGAATCACCAGGTTTCAACCTGGAATGTCTCAAATGAAAAAGGAGAGTAGGTTCTGTCTGCACCATTGATAAAGGTCTTCAGTGATAATTTTGGAACTGGCACAAGCAAATAAGGGATCATCCATAAACTACGTTACCAATTTTGGGCCATTTTTTATCCCTCCGGTACCATGCTTGACAACCGTTCCTTTGGTTATGAAATGAGAGAACCCAATAAGAAAATGTAACTATTTGTCGCCCATGAAATATGTTGCTTTACAAAGAAAATAGGATGACAGGTATTTTACCGGTTCTGTCTGCCCCATTGATAATGGTCTTCAGTGATAATTTAGAAACTGGTATAAGCTAATAAGGGATCATCCATAAACTACGTTACCAATTTTGGGCCATTTTTTAATACTCCGGTACCATCCTTGACAACCGTTCATTTGGTTATGAATTGAGAGAACCCAATAAGAAAATGTAACTATTTGTCGCCCATGAAATATGTTGTTTTACAAAGAAAATAGAATGACAG
>JAAAKG020194850.1:11530-24221 GCA_010014905.2 Druon quercuslanigerum
GTGATAATTTAGAAACTGGTATAAGCTAATAAGGGATCATCCATAAACTACATTACCAATTTTGGGGAATTTTTTTTCCTCCCGGTACCATCCTTGAAAACCGTTTATTTGGTTATACACTTAGAAACTTTTTGTTAGAATAAATGATAGAAATTAATGAGAATTTAGTATATTATTGTTTCAAAATAGGGAAAACAGTGTTTGCGTGACTTGTTCCTTCAGACTTTTTGTTAATACATAGACTTATGAATAACATTCTCTAATTTGATATCTCAGTAACGCAGTATAATAAACTTGAAGGTATTTAGATGTAATATTTTATAAATTGTACTTATTGAATTAAATCTTTATACCTTAGTGCAAAAATTTCATGAGAAAGAATTCCTGATATTTAAAATGCTAAAGTATAAATTAAAAATAGAATGAGTTGTCTTTTATTTAAAATCTAGTGAATCATAACCTTTCGGCTCAATCGGAAAATTGCGAAAACAATCGAGGAGTATTTCCAACTATCTGAATCCGAATTAGTATACAAATACTAATTGGTAGTAGTTATCTACTAATTGAATTGGTGCAAAATCGTTTACTGACAATTAGTAGAAATCTACTAATTCAATATGTAACAATAAGTTACTAAATGAATTAGTAACCATACCTACCAAATGAATTAGTAGTTATCTACGAAATGAATTAGTGGCTATCTACCAAATGAATTAGGATTTATCTACCAAATGAATTAGTCACTATATATATCGCAGGTCACTATTTCAAAGAATAGTTCAAAGGAAACTTTAATTTAAAGACTGATTTGTGACGTAAATATAATTTTATTTAAATTAAATATTAAAAGATCTTATAAATTCAAAAGTTGTAGAGATTTTTTCAAAACGATGGTAAGTGAAATACTTCAGACAACAATAATCTCAGGTGTAGCAGATCCTTTACTTAAATAAACATTTGACGTTTCGAGAGCTTACAACTTTCCTCATCAGGAACACGTTAGTTTGTACATTTGGTCAACAAATTGTCGTAAATAAAATAAAAAACACACCTCTCCATTTGCAATTTCTCGAAATCGAACAAACTGTGTTGACTTTTTTGATTTGATTTCGAGAAATTGGAAATGGAGAGGTGTGTTTTTTATTCTATTTGCTACAATTTGTTGACCAAATGTACGCACTAACGTGTTCCTGATGAGGAGAGTTGTTAGCTCTCAAAACATCGTATTAAAAAAATCTCCACAATTTATCATTCACTCAGACGAAATTAACACCGCATCTGGATCAGCAACATAGATTGTAGTTACAACATTCCAAATTTCTTATAAGTTAAAAAGCTCATAAGGATTTATGAAGAGAGCTTTGTGAAGCATATAGTTATTATAATTAAAATTGTGATAAGGAAATGTGCAAGGATGAAATGTGAAATGACTTTATTACAAACCAATTTTTCTTAGTTTAAACTAATTATTAAAGTAGTAATAAAATGTCTACTTATTGAAATAGTAAGTTGGCATTACTAAGCAGATTAGTAGAATAGCCTTACTAATTCGTTTAGTAACATAAACCTTACCATTTCAACTAGTATAAATTAAGAAAATCATTAATTTAAGAGTCAGATAAAATGGTACAAATTAAATTGGTAGAATTTCTACTAGTTCGGATTTAGAGATACGAAACTATATGAAAAATTAAGAATAATGATTTCATAGTTTCAGCTCAGAGATTTCTGTTAACTTCGTATTGAAAATATCAATTTCTGAAATACGTTTTCGAGATTATGATATTCACTATTTTTCTTATTCAAATTATTTTTCGAAAACTCAATAAAAAGAATATTATTTTTTCATAGTTCACGGAAAAAATATGTTTTGAAAAAAACACTTTGGAGACTCTAATATGTCTAAATCAGTCTGGGAAAAAGTGAAGAGGCCGCGAATATAATTTCCAATACAGCTTGGGAAAATATAAAGGGTCCTTATATACTAACCAGCAAAATTATCACCGCTTGCGAGAAACGACCAGAGCCGGACCAAAAATTGGTGGTGCCCCAAGTGATAATTCATTTTCCTACTTCAATTTTGAATATTTTGTTGACATGTTTTATTTAAATTTTATATTATGACTATCCTATATTATTATTTTTAATGCGAAGAATATTTAATTAATTAAGAATTTATTTTAAATTTATTATTATATACATATACGCGAATATATTAGCGTCGAAATTGATAATATGAGTAAGATGAATATTTTTTTCTAAAATAAATTGAAATACACATATCAAACTGAATTGTCATTGGAAATATAAAACTTAAAAAGTGAAATATTTTTTTAATGTAAAAAATTAATCTTTGTGTTTAAAAATTCATCTGTTTGGTTAAAAATTTATGACCTAGCTTTTAATGTTGAACTACTTTCTTAAAAATAAAATGAATCAATTTCTTTTTTTTCTTTTTTAGAAATTCAAATTTTTGGTTGAGAACTCTAGAATTTTATTTAAAATACTTCTCTTTTGGTAGTAAATTAATCTTTTTGTTTGATGATACATCTTTTTTAGGTTATTATTAAAATTTTGGTTGAGAATTCCAGAATTAGATTGAAAATTCGTCTTTTTTATAGAAAATGAATCTTTTTGTTGGAAACTTCACCTTTTTTAGTTGAAAATTTAACTTTTGGTTAAGAATTCTTGATTTTGTTAAAAATTGATTTTTTGCGAGAGAAAATTTATCTTTTTATATTAAAATTTATGTTTTTAGTTTAAAGTTTAACTGTTTGGTTGAGAACTCTGGAATTTTTTTTTGAAAATTCGTCTTTTTTGGTAGTGAATTTATCTTTTTATTTCAAAATTCATCTTTTTTTATTGAAAAATCATCTTTTCGATCAAGAATTCTAGACTTTCATTAAAATGTATCATTTTTTATCGTAAATTATTCTTTTTATTTCAAAATTCACTTTTTTTATTTAAAAATTCCCTTTTTTTAGTTAAAAATTCAACTTTTTGGTTGAGGATTCTTGCATTTTGTTTTAACATTCTTTTTTTTAGAAATTTATTCTGTTAGTTTTATTTTTCATGTTTTTAGTTGAAAATTCTACTGTTTGGTTGATATTCCTGAAATTTTATGGAAAATTCGTCTTTTTTGCAAGTAAATTTTTTTTTTGGTTAAAAATTATTCTTTTTTCAAGGAAAATTTAACTTTTTGATTGAAAATTCTTGAATTATATTAAAAATTGTTCTTTTTAGTAGCAAATTAATCTTTTTCTTTTAAATTTCATCTTTTTTAATTCAAAATTCAACTTTTTGGTCAAAAAATCTAGAATTTTGTTAAAAATTCTTTTTTTTTATCGTAAATAATTCTTTTTGTTCAAAAATTTACCTTTTTATTTAAAACTTTAACGTTTTGTTTGAGAATTCTTGAATTTTGTTTAAAAAATTTTTTCTCGTTAGAAAATTAATTTTTTGGGTTCCAATTTAAGGAAATAAAAGATGAATTTTCAAGAAGAGTTAAATTTTGAAACAAAGAGGTCAATCTAAAAAAAAATTAATTTATAACAAAGTAGTTCAACTTATAACGAAATTGTTAATTTTTTAACAAAAAAAATTAATTTTCTACGAAAAAAAAAATTAATGTTTTACCAAAGAAGACAAACTTTTAAGAAAAGACATTAATTTTCAACAAAATTGTTAAATTTTGAAGCCAATAAGATTAATCGAAATTGATAATATGAGTAAGATAAATATTTTTCTCTAAAATAAATGGAAATATACATATCAAACTGAATTGTCATTGGAAATGTAAAACTTAAAAAGTGAAATATTTTTTTAAATGTTAAACTTTTTGGCAGAAAATAAACAAATTTTATATTTTTGGTTGAAAATGAACTCTTTTGTTGAAAACTCATCTGTGGATGATTAATCTTATTGGCTTCAAAATTCAACAATTTTGTTGAAAATTAATGTATTTTCTGGAAAGTTCATCTTTTTGGGTAACACATTAATTTTTTTTGTAGAAAATTCATTTTTGTTGTTGAAAGTTTAACCATTTGGTTATTAAGTTGAACTACATTTTTTATAAATTAATTTTTTAGATTTACCTCTTTATTTAAAAATTTAACTCTTTTCTTGAAAATTCGTTTTTTATTTCCTTAAATTGGAACCCAAAAAATCCATTTTGTGAGTTAGAAAAGGAGATATAAAATTTATTTTTGTCTTTTTCCTACTCTTAACATTTAAAACTTAAAAAGCGAAATATTTTTTTAAATATTAATCTATTTGCATAAAATAACTTTTCTTGTTAAAAAATCGTATTTTTGAGTTGAAAATTCCACATTTTTGTGCAAACTTATATTTTTGGTTGAAAATTAACTTTTTTTTTAATCATTTATTATTTGGGCTAAAAATTTAACTGTTCTTATTGGCTTCAAAATTCAACATTTTTATTGAAAATTAATGTCTTTTCTGGAAAATTCGTCAATATAGCTTTGCCAGATAAAAAAGTTGAAGGAAAGTTCATTTTATACAAAAAAGAGGAATTTCCAACATAATACAAAAACTCTAAAATCAAAAATTAAATTTGTGACTAAACTAGAATAATTTCCAACAAAAAAAAACAACTTATTTTTAATGAAATAGTTCAATTCTCACAAAAAAGTACATTTTACTGAACCCTATCAGGTTATCGCCTTTTTGTCACCTTTTCAGGTTATCATGGGTCATTTCAGACCCAAAGAATGTTAAAACGGTCAATTATAAATAAATAAAACGACCCACAATAACTGAATCGGGTTAAAAAAGAAAAATTTTTGACCGAAATTTGAATAGGTAAATTTCCAATTTCCAAAGTAATTTTCCAACCAAAACAATGAATTTTCAACAAAACAGTTCAATTTGTAACCAAAGAGAAGAGTTTTTAATTAAAATTTTGAATCGTCGGCCAAAAAATGAATTTTTACGAAAGTAATTTAACTTAACAATATAAGTGTTCAATTTTTAAACAAAAATATTAATTTTCTAACAAAAAAAAATTTTTAAAACAAAATTAAAGAATTCTCAAACAAAAAGTTTAATTTTCAACAAAAAAGAATAATTTTTTAACAACAAGGTTAATTTACTATCACAAAAGACGAATATATAATAGATTTAAAGAATATAAAGAAAATATACGAATGTAAAGTTGAATAATCAACTAAAAAGGATAAATTAAAAAGAAAGTTAAATTTGCTATAAAAAAGGCAAATTTCCAATAAAATTTAAGAATTTTGATCCAAAAAGATAATTAAAAAAATAAGAGTATTTGACTTTCAAAAAAGAAGAATTTTTAATTAAAAAAGATGAATTTTTAAACAAAAAAATTAATTCTCTATTGAAAAAAAAACAAATTT
Organism: Druon quercuslanigerum; assembly: GCA_010014905.2. NCBI lineage: Eukaryota > Metazoa > Arthropoda > Insecta > Hymenoptera > Cynipidae > Druon > Druon quercuslanigerum. The sequence goes on from JAAAKG020194850.1 coordinate 16,912, forward strand.
TGGAATGAAATTCCAGAATTTTCAACCGAGAAGTTATATTTTGAACTAAAATCGTTAATTTTTAAATAAAAAGATTAATTTTCTGGCGAAAAAAAAAACATATTTAACAAACATCAAGAATTTTCAACCAAAAAGTTAAATTTTCAATTAAAAAAGATTAATTTTAAACCAAAAAGATTAGTTTACTTTAAAAGAGACGAATTTTTAATAAAATTTTAAAACTCTCAAGCAAACAGCGGAAATTTCAACTAAAAACATAAAATTTAAAACAAAAGGATTAATTTTCCAGCAAAAAGAAAATGAAATTTAAAACAAAATTCAAGAATTCTCATCCAAAAAGTTGAAGTTTTAAGTAAAAAGATTAATTTTTAAACAAAAAGATTAATTTACGATAAAAAAAGAATATTTTTTAACTGAATTCTAGATTTCGTGAACGAAAAGTTGAATTTCCAATTTATAAAGATGAATTTTAAAATAAAAGATTAATTTGCTACTAAAAAATACGACTTTTTAATAAAATTTCAGAATTCCAGCCAAACAGTTTAATTGTGAACTAAAAACATAAATTTTAAAATACAAAGATTAATTTTCGGTAGAAAAAAAAAATTTCAACAAAAATCAAGAATTTTTTAACCAAAAAGTTGAATTTTCAACTGAAGAACAATATTTTTAAATAAGAAGATTAATTTACTTCCAAAAAGAACAATTTTTAATCAAATTCCAAAATTTTCAATCAAAAAGTTAAATTTTTCTTTAAAAAGGAATTATTTTTAACTAAAAAGATTAATTTACGACAAAATAGAAGAATTTTTTATTAAATTCTAGATTTCTTGACCGAAAAGTTAAATTTTTAATTGAAAAAGGTGAATTTTAAATTGAAATATTAATTTGCTACAAAAAATAGGTTTGATACAATTTCAGAATTCCTGAACAAGCAGTTGAATTTTGAACTTAAAACATAAGTTTTAAAATAAAAAGATTAACTTTCTGTCGAAAAAAAATAATTTTTTTACAAAAAGCAAGAATTCTTAACCGAAAAGTTAAATTTCCATTTAAAAAAAAAATTAAACAAGAAGATTAATTTACTTCCAAAACAGACGAATTTTTAATTAAAAAGTTGAATTCTCAACTAAAACGTTGAATTTTAAACTAAGAAGATTAATTTACGATAAAAAAGAAGAATTTTAAAACAAAAAGATTAATTTTCTACCAAAAAATAAGTTCAATTAAATTCTAGAATTCTTGAACAAACAGTTGAATATTTAACTTAAAACATAAGTTATAAAATAAAAAGATTAATTTTCTGTCGAATAAAATGAATTTTTAACAAAAATCAAGAATTTTCAACTAGAAAGTTAAATTTTAAACTGAAAAAAATTTAAACAAGAAGATTAATTCACTTTCAAAACAGACGAATTTTTAATAAAATTTCAGAATTTTCAATCAAAAAGTTGAATTCTCAACTGAAACGTTGCATTTTTAATTACAAAAGATGAATTTTAAAATAAAAAGATTAATTTTCTACCAAAAAATAAGTTCAATTAAATTCTAGAATTCTTAAACAAACAGTTGAATATTTAACTTAAAACATAAGTTATAAAATAAAAAGATTAATTTTCTGTCGAAAAAAATGATTTTTTAACAAAAATCAAGAATTCTCAACTAAAAAGCTGAGTTTTAAACTGAAAAAAAATTATCAGACAAGAAGATTAATTTACTTTCAAAAAGAACAATTTTTAATAAAATTCTAGAATTTTTATTCAAAAAGTTAAATTTTCCTTAAAAATGGAATAATTTTTACTAAAAAGATTAATTTACGACAAAAAAGAAGAATTTTTAATTAAATTTTAGATTTCTTGACCGAAAAGTTGAATTTTTTGTTGAAAAAGGTGAATTTTAAAATAAAAATATTAATTTGCTACCAAAAACAAAACGAATTTTAAAACAAAATTCAAGAATTATTCTCAACTAATACGTTGAATTTTTAACTAAAAAGATTAATTTACGACAACAACAAAAATAATAAGTTTCATAAAATTTCAGAATTCCTAAACAAGCAGTTGAATATTTAACTTAATGCATGAGTTATAAAATAAAAAGATTTATTTTCTGTAGAAAAAAATGAATTTTTAACAAAAATCAAGAATTCTTAACCAAAAATTTGAATTTTCAACTAAAAACGAATTTAAACAAGAATATTAATTTACTTCAATTTACTATTCAAGCATTCTAAACCAAAAAGTTAAATTTTCACTTAAAAAAGATGAATTTTTAACGAAAAAGATTACTTTACTTGCATAAAAATTATCAACCAAACAGTGGAATTTTCAACTAAAAACATAAAATTTAAAACAAAAAAAATAATTTTCTACAAGAAATAGAATTTTACAACAAACTTCAAGAATCCTCAACCAAAAAGTTGAATTTTTATCTAAAAAAGTGAATTTTTTAATAAAAAGTTTAATTTACAATAAAAAAAGATGCATTTTTAATCAAAGTCTAGAATTCTTGACCGAAAAAATAAATTTTCAATGAAAAAAGATGAATTTTGAAATAAAAAAATAAATTTACTACCAAAAAAGACGAATTAAAAAAAAAAACAGAATTCTCAACCAAACAGTTGAACTTTGAACTAAAAACATAAATTTTAAAATAAAAAGATAAATTTTCTCTCGAAAAAATCAAATTTTATCAAAATTCAAGAATTCTTAACCAAAAGTTAAATTTTCAACTAAAAAAGGTGAAGTTTCCAACAAAAAGATTCATTTACTATAAAAAAAGACGAATTTTCAATCCAATTCTGGAATTCTCCACCAAAATTTTGAATTTTCAACAAAAAAAGATAAATCATCAAACAAAAAGATTAATTTACTATCAAAAGAGAAGAATTTGAAATAAAATTCTAGAGTTCTTAACCGAAAATTTGGATTTTTAAACACAAAGATTAATTTTCTACCAAAAAAAAACAAATTTTCAAAAAAATTTTATAATTCTCAACCAAAAAGTTGAATTTTGAACTAAAAACATAAATTTTGAAATAAAAAGATTAATTTTGTTGGCGAAAAAACCAAACAGTGGAATTTTCAACTAAAAAAATAAAATTTAAAACAAAAAGATTAATTTTCTACCAAAACCAAAACCAATTTTGAAACAAAATTTAAGAATTCTCAACCAAAACTTCAACCAAAACGTTAAATTTCTAACTCAATTTATAGATTTCTTGACCGAAACGTTGAATTTTGAAATAAAAATCTTAATTTGCTACCATAAAATACAAAATTTCAATAAAATTCCAGAATTCTCAAACAAACAGTTGAATTTTGAACTAAAAACATAAGTTTTAAAAATAAAAAGATTCATTTTCTGCCGAAAAAATTAATTTTTAACAAAAATCAAGAATTCTCAACTAAAAAGTTAAATTTTCAAATGAAAAAAATAAATTTTTGAACAAGAAGATCATATTACTTCTAAAAAACACGAATTTTGAATAAAATTCTAGAATTGTCAATAAAAAATCTGAATTTCCTACTAATAATCTAAATTTTTAAACAAAAAGATTAATTTTCTACAAAAAAAAACGCATTTGTAAACAAAACTTAAGCATCCTTAACAAAAAAATTTAATTTTAAATTAAAAAAGATGAATTTTTAACAAAAAAAAATCAGTTTATTCGCAAAAAAGACGAATTTTCAATAAAATTTCAAAATTATCAATCAAACAGTGGAATTTTCAACTAAAAACATAAAATTGTAAACAAAAAAAGTAATTTTCTACAAAAAAAAACGAATTTTCAAAAAAATTTCAGAATTCTCAACCAAAAAGTTGGATTTTGAACTAAAAACATAAATTTTGAAATAAAAATATTAATTTGCTGCTATAAAATACGAATTTCTAATAATATTCTAGAATTTTTAAACGAACAGTTGAATTTTGAACTAAAAACGTAAGTTTTAAAATAAAAAGAATAATTTTCTACCGAAAAAAATTAATTTTTAACAAAAATCAAGAATTCTCAACTAGAAAGTTAAATTTTAAAATGAAAAAAAAATTTTTTAAGCAAGAAGATTAATTTACTTTCAAAAAAGACGAATTTTGAATAAAATTCTAGAATTGTCAATCAAAAATCTAAATTTTCTACTAATAAGCTAAATTTTTAAACAAAAAGATTAATTTTCTACAAAAAAAACGCATTCGTAAAAAAAACTTCAGCATTCTTAACAAAAAGGTTCAATTTTAAATTAATAAAGATGAATTTTTAAACTAAAAAAGATCAGTTTACTCGCGAAAAAGACGAATTTTCAATAAAATTTCAGAATTATCAACTAAACAGTGGAATTTTTAACTAAAAACATAAAATTCTAAACAAAAAAAGTAACTTTCTACAAAAAAACGAATTTTTAAAAAAATCACAGAACTCCCAACCAAAAAGTTGAATTTTGAACTAAAAACATAAATTTTGAAATAAAAAGATTAATTTTTTTGGCAAAAAAATTTAATTTTTAACAAAAGTCAAGAATTCTTTACCAGAAAGTTGAATTTTTAACTGAAAAAAGTATTTTTGAAGAAGATAAATTTACTTCCAAAAAAAGACGAATTTTCAATAAAATTCCAGCATTGTCAATCAAAAAGTTGATTTTTTAACTAAAAACATAAATTTTTAAACAGAAATATTAATTTTCTACTAAAAAAAAACTTTTAACTTAATTCAAGAATTCTCTACCAAAAGTTAAATTTCCAAATTAAAAAAGATGAAGGTTCCAACAAAACGATTTATTTACTATAAAAAAAGACGAATTTTGGAACCAATTCTGGAATTTTCAACAAAAATTTTGAATATTCAACTAAAGAAGATGAATCATCAAACGAAAAGATTAATTTACTACCAAAAAAGAAGAATTTGAAATAAAATTCTAGAGTTCTCAACCAAAAATTTGAATTTTTAAAGAAGGAAAAAAAGAAATTTATTCATTTTATTTTTAAGAAAGTAGTTTAACATTAAAAGCTAGGTAATAAATTTTAAACCTAACAGATGAATTTGTAAACACAAAGATTAATTTTCTACTAAAAAAAAAAATTTTCAAAAAAATTTCAGAATTCTTAATCAAAAAGTTGAATTTTGAACTAAAAACATAAATTTTGAAATAAAAAGATTAATTTTTTGGCGAAAAAAATCAATTTTTAACAAAAGTCAAGAGTTCTTTACCAAAAAGTTCAATTTTTAACTGAAAAAAGTATTTTTAAAGAAGAAGATTAATTCACTTCCAAAAAAAGACGAATTTTCAATAAAATTCCAGAACTGACAATCAAAAAGTTGATTTTTTAACTAGAAACATAAATTTTTAGAGAAATTAAAAAAGATTGAGGTTCCAACAAAAAGATTCATTTACTACCAAAAAAGAAGAATTTTAAATAAAATTCTTGAGTTCTCAACCCAAAATTTGAATTTTTAAAAAAGAAAATAAGAAATTTATTTATTTTATTTTTAAGAAAGTAGTTCAACATTAAAAACTAGGTAATAAATTTTTAACCTAACAGATGAATTTTTAAACACAAAGATTAATTTTCTACCAAAAAAAAAATTTCAGAATTCTCAACCAAAAAGTTGAATTTTAAACTAAAAACATAAATTTTTAAACAGAAAGATTAATTTTTTACAAAAAAAAACTTCTAACTTAATTCAAGAATTCTCAACCAAAAGTTAAATTTTTAAATTAAAGAAGAGTAAACTTCCAACAAAAAGATTCATTTGCTATAAGAAAAGACGAATTCTCAACCAAAATTTTGAATATTTAACTAAAAAAGATGAATCATCAAATAAAAAGATTAATTTACTACCAAAAGATAAGAATTTTTTTAAAAATTCTAGAGTTTTCAACCAAAAATTTAAACTTTTAAAAAAGAAAAAAAAAAGAAATTTATTTATTTTATTTTTAAGAAAGTAGTTCAACATTAAAAGCTAGGTAATAAATTTTTAACCTAACAGATGAATTTTTAGACACATAGATTAATTTTCTACCAAAAAAAAACGAATTTTTAACCAAATTTAAGAATTCTTAACGAAAATATTGAAATGCTAACTAACAAAGATGATTTTTTAAACATAAATATAAATTTGCTATGAAAAGCATTCATCATCTGGAAACGTACTGAAAACGTTAGATGTCGTTCAAAAAAATACGTAGCACTAAAAGGTTAATATACGTGTTACTTAGACTACCCCCCCCCCCCGTTAACAACCATGAGTTTTGTGAGAACGCCCCCCTCCCCTTAAGTGGCTTCCCATTGTCCCCTTTTGACAATAAGAGTCTGTGAAATTGTTACACCCCCCCCCCCCCCAGGTGAAATTCTTTATGGAAACTCCCAAAGTTCAGATTCGTCATCAGCGACCAAACAGCTAACTGGTTAAAATACCCGCTTAGTTTCAAAGGCCCACTAAGTGGGTTAATAATTGACCGATTCCAAAAGATTGAAAATCTCAATTTTTTGCGAGTGGAATACACTCTGAGGGTATTTTTCAATAAGGTATTATTTTAAACATTTTTTATAAGAGATTCTAGATCTTCAAGGTCATTTGGTCTTTAGTTAGACCATTTAGAGTGATTCATTTCTCGTTTTGAATTTTCCGTTTGATAGCCTGTCTATTAGGATTCGTCATGGCTTGGGTTTGATCCAAGATGCGACCGGTTTTTCACCCAGGTGGGCCACGTACTTTCGTGAGTTATGGCACCCCTGACTAAACTGTCAAATCACGCCCCCTCTCACGCCGTTGTTTGCGGCTGAAGGACCACTTTCCTCAGCGATGTCTCAAATCCTTGGAGTCCTCGGAGAGAGTATATTTTACTTACACTAGTCTAGTGACTAGTGACTAGCTGACTAGCTATACGTGAGTCGTGACTATAGCTATACCTGGGCGTCAAGGGTCGCTCTGAGATCTCTTTCTCGTATCTCACAGGAGGGGACATTACTTTTCAACGAAATGGTCACTATGTCAATGGGTTTTGGCCTTATTATGCAGTTTGAACCCCATTTAAACCAGCGCGTGCCTCCAGGATTTTATGATTTATGTTTCTTTTCTTTCTTTTTTTTTTTGGAAGTCAGTAGTTTCACTTTTTTTTCTATTCGGAATTTTCATTGTCTTACTGACCCTTATGATTTAAGCATGTGCACTATGTACCATCAATCTCAAAAGGAATTTTTTAATGAAATTTAGAGACAATACTCTCCAAAGTATCCTTAGAACGAGGATGTGAGCAAAAAGGGGAATAAAAGTTCCAGGGAAATAATTCAAGTTTAAGGACTTTTCAAGGGAA
>JAAAKG020194861.1:0-49959 GCA_010014905.2 Druon quercuslanigerum
TCTATTTTTGCAGTTTCATGTTATTTACTTATTTTATCTTTTTTTTTGCTAGTTGTTAAAATAAATGTTTTAGCTGCTTAGGAATCTCGTTTTTTTTTAATTGAATATCTTCATGAAAATTGAACAATTTTTTGAAATTTTTGGCAGCTATATTGATCCACCATCTTTAATTTTGAGAACTTGACAACAGATTCGTAATCAGCAATCCAAAAAACCGCTCTATAAAATTTTTTATGAAAATTGAAGCATTTCCGAAATTTTTGGCAGCCATATTATATCCGCCATCTTGAATTTTGAAAATCTGATGGCAGATTCGTAATCAGCCACCCGAAAAACCCACCTATAAGAATTTACATAAAAATTTAACAATTTTTTGAAATTTTTGGCAGCCATATTGTATTTGCCATCTTTAATTTTGAAAACGTGATAGCAGATTCAAAATCAGCGACCCATAAAACCATCTTGCACTTATTTTTATTAAAATTAAACAAAAATTGTTATTGCAGGAAAAAGTACCGTAAACATAAAAAAAAATTGAATGTAAGCCGCCATATTGGATGACGCCATGTTTAATTCGAAAAAACCAACCACTACATTTTGAAGGCAAGAGCATGGGACTTTTAATGCACAAATAAAAAAATCTAAGGACGATTTCGTTCCTAAAATTACATATTAAAAATTTTTTAATTCGCCAATTCGTATTTTTTGTTAAATAAACAAATATATCTTTTTGAATATGCATTTTTTTGAAATTCTAACTTTTCTATTATTGATTTCTTAATTAATAGAGCCGTTGAAAAAAATCGTAAAAATGTATCCAGTCAAGACTTAATGGGTTAAAATTAATGTTTGATCCGCAAAAGATGATTAATTTGATCTGAAGTTAATAATAAACATTGTATGCAACGGTTTGATATACCAAAGTTTACTGTTCATATAAATAAATTAAAAACACACTTTTTTAGAAAGGAAATTAAATTGTTTCATTTATAAGTGAATATAGTGGGTTCTTTAAATCATACGTTAGTGAAGAATGCATGAAAAAAGCCGTACGCGAGGCATGGACCTGATAGTTGATTGGTTCCTTCGGTACTGACAGTTCTTCTTCCCTCTCTCCTAGTTCTCATTATTATTCTCATTATCGCCGTGTGGTCCCCTCATGTAATTTATGTGCTTGGACACAGTGATATATGCCGTAATAATTTATGAAATGTGCGCGAATCAAATAACGTTCATGCAGCATTAATACTTCTGCTGTGCATTGCAAAATTAGTATCATGTTAGTAGAGTACTATGATATTAGACTATAAAACATTATGCTATGAAAATTGTTACACAGTGACATAATTCCGGAAATATTCATTATTCCAGGTAATGACTCATTGCTCAGGATTTCTCACTACTGTTTCAAGTACTATTTGCTCTTTAGATTTCACTGCATTCAACTAGAATACAAAAGGATCCTTTACAATGTTATCATTTGTAAATTCTAAATAGACTGCGTCAAATTTTTAATTATTCAAAGACTTTTAAAATGAATTCTAGCAACATTTTTGTAAGACAAAGAGAATATAATTACTACGTTTTTTGGGGTAATTTGAATTTGATGAAAGAAGACTTCACAGCCGAAACATGTTCTCAAAACAGGGAAAATAGGGTGGTTGTGCACAAAAATAGGAATTTTTAACAAATTAGTTCAGTCCTCAAGCTAAAAAGTCGAGAGTTTTAGGACAATTTTTACTTCTAAACATGAAAAAATAAATGTTTAACCAAGGAAGATTAATTCTCAATCAGATAACCTTCAAACAAAAGAGACGGATTTTTAATAAAAAAAGTTACATTTTTAAATAAAAATTTTGATTTTCAACCTATGTATATAATAAATATTCACACCAAAAAGACGGATTTTCACAAGAGTTGAATTTTCCCACAACACATTTTTCAGTCAAAAAAGAAAAAAAAATGGTGCATTAAATTCTTGAATTTCAACCCAAGAAGATGAATTTTTGACGCAAAAAAGACGAGTTTCAAGAAAATAGATAAATTTTTAACAAAGGAAATAAATTGACAGCTAAAATAATAATTCTTAATCCAAAACAAATTAATTTGGAACCAAAAATATGAATTATGTACTTATATAATTTATAGAATTCTCATCAATTTCGAGTTGAAACCGGAAATTTTGCGAAACCATTATATATAATTATGAGAATTCTATAAATAATAATAATAATAATAATAATAATAATAATAATATAAATTATAAATTATAGAATTCTCATAATTCTTAAGGGGCATTCTTTTGTTCCAAACTTGAATTATGATGTTTTTCGTAAATTCTCTGATCGAATTCAAAAATTATATATAATTCTTTCGCAAAATTTCCGGTGCCAACTCGAAATTGTCATTTTTCTCGAAACATCGATGTTCCAAGTCAGAATTATCATTCTTTTCAACAATTCACTGTTCCAAATCAAAATCATGATTCTTTTCAAAAATTCTCGTTTTAAATTCTTCTCCAAAATTTCCTCTTCCAAGCTAGAATCATGTTTTTCTTTAAAAAATTCCTTGTTCCATATCTGAATTACAATTTTTTTCGAAAGCTCTCTAATCCATATAACAATTAGACATAATTAATTCGGAAAATTTATTTTTTACAAATAAAAAGTATACTTTTTTTAGAATCCAGGTGTAAATCAGAATTATAATTCGTTTAGAAAATTCTTTAAACCAACTCAAAATTATATCATTATTTTAAAATATCTTAAAACGGGGCTAAGATATTAATGCTTTAAGTATATTAATTCTAACGATTTTTTTCAGATCGTGAGGTTAAAACATTGAATTTAGCTTTAAGTATAACTATATATGTTATTGAAGTAGAAATTTTATTTTTTAAATTTATTTTTAATTAATTATTATTTTAATTATCATAGAAGTAAGAAGTATAACGTATCCACTTTTAATAAAAAGAAAAACACCGCTATTCTGTAATATTGAATGAAAAAATATAGTAAATTATAAGTTTCTGTTGTTATTTTAAAGTAAACTAAAATAATATGATACGCAAATACAAAAAAAAATATTTCCTGAATTTTCTCAACTGTTTACAGAATTTTCAGGTATTCTACAAAGTAAAGGATATTTTCTCAGAGCGTATTCAAAACTTAACATACTTATTTGTGTTTGTAGTGCATTGTTGCACAATTAAAAAAAAAATTATAGCTAAAATCAATTACTTTTCATGGCCATTATGTGCTAAAATATTGTTTAAATTTGAAAATCGTTGTGTCGTTATGAATATCAGAATCGTCTTGATATATATGAGTATATCAATACAGATAAATAATGTAAGATATGATTAAGTTAATTTTTGAAAAATTCCTTGCTTCCTTGTCCTTGATTTTTAAATTCTCTTTGTCTTTCTGTGCGGCAATTTTTCTCTCTTTACTCCCTCTATCAACTTTTAAAATGTATTTTTGCACTACCCATTATCAAGTTTTAGAACTGATCTTTTTTTTTAGTACAGCCCTTTTGGTCAAAACTGCCCGTTAGAATATGCCCTGTATTTTCTGTATGATTTACTAAACTTTTATGCAAAATTGACATCTTTAAATTATAAAATCTAATAAAAGAGTTTTGGATTTTTATTTAGAAAAAAAAACAAATGAAATTATGAGTGGCCTGGTTTCCCAGGATATCCCGGTTATCCACGGGTTACGGAACAGAAAATCTTGACAAGAAGATGAAATTTGTGCGGTAACTGCAACTCCCTAATCTCTGCAATCAACTAAATTATCACTCAAATTTACTTCAGAGGTCCCCAGTTGTGTAAAGATAACAGAGATAAGACCAGGGCACGAGTGAACTGAAGAGGAAGAGAGGAATGGGTATGCAAGAGAGAGTATGAGTGAGATAATTAACAGAGAGCCATCCTTCACGTGCCATACGCATTTCCTTGTGGATTACGTAGTACGTACTACGTTGGCCCTACCACGTCTGTCACCATATTCAGAGATAGGAGGGTTAATTATGGTCCAAACCCCTTGTCGAAATCCTAACTTCGTTACTATCGCTATATAGTGTATAAACATTATACATACTATGACTGGGGTGGCAGGAAAACTTCATTTTCAAAATTCCTTTCCTGACTTTTATCTGATTTTTCTCTCACCAGTTTTCCATTTATCTGGCCCATTCATACTTCAAGTACAAACTACAAGTTTTGTACAAGTTTTAATACTCAAGTCAGAGAATCTTTTCCGCAAGAAATATCTTCTTTTTAAAAGTATTTCAACTGACACGTATTTGAACGATTCAATGAAAAAAAATCAACAAAGTTGAATGTATTTGAAGTTTTAATACTTGTGACGTCATTTGTCAAGAATTTATGCAAAAAAAAAAATTAAGTTTTCTAAACTGACATAGATAGATAGAACTTTCCAATGAATTTGATTAAAATAAAATTCTATGAAAATAGTTGAATTTTTAAAACAATATATAAATTTTCGAATAAAGTAGATTAATTAACAACAAAAACTTCATTGTTTATAGTACTTCAACTAAAAAAGTTTTTTTATTTAAAATCAAACAGTTAAATTCAACTAAAACATTCTTTTAAAAAATCAAATTAATTCTCTACTAAAACAGTTGAATTAAAAAATAATAAATTTTGTACCAAGAGACAAATTTTTAACGAAGGAAGAAAAAAGTTTCACTGAATTGTTAAATTTTCTACAAAAAATTTGAGTTTTCAAACCGAAGAGATGAATATTCAAAAACAAAATTACTTCTTAATCAAACATTTGACTTTTCTATGAAAATAGTGGAATTTTTGACATAATACATTAATTTTCAACCAAAATATATGAATTCTCAACGAAAAATAGAATAATTTAAATTATTATTAATTAAAACTTAAAAAATTAATTACAAATAACGCAACATTTCCGTACGATGAAATTCATAAAAATTCAAGATGAATGAAAAAAGTTCAAATTAATTAAAAACAATTTAAAATATGGAAAAACTAAATGGAATTCAGTAAATTTAAAATGAGTTTAGAGAAATTAAAGAGAATTCAAATGAACTTGGTGAAATGCCTAAAATTGAAGGTGAGCCGGAAGTCCTTTAAAGACTTCCGGTTCAATAAATTAAAAATTAAAAAAATTTAAAACATTGAATTTAATTGAATTGAGAAAATTCAGTAAATGTAGAAGAATTCAAGTGATTAAAAAAAATGAAGATAATTCCGAAGTATTTAGAAGAATTTAGGGTAAATTAATTAGAATTCAGGGTGCGTTCCACAATATTATTTCAAAACGCTTTAAATCTTTGAAAACCTACTAATTTCTAACCAAAAAGTGACTAATGACAACAATATAATTCGTAAAAATTCAAATTGGAAATTTTGTTTTAAATCGAAAAAAATCCATTTATTTGAGTAAAATTTGAATGAATTCAGAGGAATTTAAGGTAAACGAGAAGAGTTCGATGAAATTTATAAAAAATCAAACTTAATTTAAAAAATAAACAATTAAATTCATTAAGTTTTAAATTAGTTTAGAAAAATTAACAGGGCTCTCAAGGGACTTCAAGATGAAATAAAGAAAAACTTTGGAAATGTCTTGGAATCTTCTAAAATAACCTAAAACATTTAAAAAATTGAAATCCCTTCAAACTACGAAAATAAATAAAAAAATTCCGGGAATCTTTTAAAGTTATCTCAAATATTTCAAATCTTTTGATATCCTTTAAAATCTCTTGAAACTTGTTAAAGCTCTCGAAAATACGTAGGAATCTTTTAAAATACCCTAAAATATTTTCCATCGTTTGAAATCCCAATAAATTATTGAAATTAATTGAAGCTTATAAAATAACTTGCAATATTTCAAATCCCTTAAAATCTTTTTAAGCTCTTGCAAATGCTAAAGAATTATGAAAAAACACCTTCAAATAGTATAAATTACTGTGAAATTTTATCAATAATTGATATGAAAATTTTTTAAGTTTTTAATCCATTGAATTTAGTAAAATTGAATAAATTTTAAAAAATTGAATAAATTGAAATTTTGTAAAGAGTTCTAAAGAATTTAAAACAATGAAGGATAGTTTAGTGAGAGTTATTAGTTAAAAGTACCAATTAATTAATTATTACAGTTATTAGTACTACCAATTAAATAAAAACTTTCAAAAATAAAAAAAAAATAAATCCCATGAATTTAGAAAAATTGAATAAATTTAAAAGAATTGAAGTAAATTGATTTTTTAAAAAGAATTCTAACGAATTTAAAACAACTAAGGATCGTTTAGTAAAAGTTATTAGTTATTAGTTATTAGTACCAATTAATAAAAAATTTCAAAAATTAAAAAAAAAAATAAATCCATAGAATTGAGTAAAATTGAGTAAATTTAAAAGAATTCAAGTGAATTAAAAAATTTTAAAGAATTCTAAAAGATTTAAAAAAATTTTAAATAAATCGGGATGAATTACTGAGAGTTCAGCACGAATTACAAAAACTAATTTAAAATCTTCAAATCTTTGATATCCTGCAAAATACCTCACTATTCGTGAATAAATACTTTAAAATGAACTAAAATATTATAAAATCCAGTGAAATTCTATAAAGATATTTTCTGATGTCCTGGAAAACATATTAAAATACACTGAGAGCTTTAAAATCCCTTAAAATCATTGAAATCATCAGAAACCTTATAAATCCTGTGGAATGTTTTAAAATATCTTAAAACATTGATGGGCATGTACAATCGTTTATTCCTTCCACACTTCTAGAAAATACATTAGCCAAAGATATTTCAAGTGCTCTAAAAAAACCGTTAAAGTTAATGAAATTAATCAATAATTCCTTGGAATCTATTAAAATTCCCTAAAATGTTTCAAATTAAATGCACTTAAAATGCCTTAGGAGTTTTAAAAATACCCTAAAATCTTCAAAATATCTTCAAATTTTTTAATCTGTAAAAAATTTCTTGGTATCTTTTTAAATACCCTGAAATATTTCAAAAAAATACAAGACAATTCAGAAATAGGTATCGACATGAATTAAATAGTGATTAACCTATCAGTTAATTTATTGAAAAAAGTGAATGTTGTAATATTTTAATTTAAATAGTGGCTAAAAATTGATTTAAGTAAAAAGTGCCTAATATAGTGATTGTGTGGCAGCCCTGATTATTTTTTACAGTTATTTCTTACAAAAATTTCCCCATTTTTGCTATTTTTTTCAAAATGCCTGACTCTAGGAAGCTTAGATTTTGTTATAATAGGGTCCGATCTGTGAGGCCTGAATAATATTTATTTTTCCGCAAGCAAAAATTGGGACTGTGAGTAGACTAAAAAATTTAATATTTCACGAAGAGCAAAATGCTTCATGTGCACAATTTTAATAAAAGACGCACAAGACGCGTGTATTTAATGAAGCCAATGTCATTATGCAACGTTCATTAAGCTGTAATGCAACCATTAGTCGTCGCTTGGCAACCCCAGAGCTTTGTGAAACAGAAATGTGTTACCCCTTTTTTCAAATCGACGCGCTGGTACAAAAGGGTCTTCTTTGCCTATCCTTACGGCTCTTCGACAAACATAAAACAAATTTTAGGTATATATTTTTACTTCACAGAAAATGTAATTTAGAAATATTAAATGGAACATATTAAATTAAACGTATTAAACTAAGATAATAGGTAAATAAAAATACATCAATATATGGGAGTAAATTTATTCTATAATGATCGCTGTGGGGTAATTAATAATATCAAAGCATAATATAGTAAGGTTTCAAACTTTTAGAAGACTTTTTTTAGAAGTTATAAATAAAAAAAGTGTAACAAATATCCTGTCATGCAACTATCCCAACCTAAAAAACTTTTAATGAAAAATTGCTAAATAATATTGCCACCATTTCTTTATATTCGAGATTCACAGATATCACTTATATTAAGTTGTAACAAATTCAGATGAAGAGTAGAGTTTAATATTTTAAAGATCAGAAAAAAAAATTATTTCAGGCTGAAATTGTTAATTTTAAATGTATTATGTATTATAATATATTATTATATATTTTAGGCAATTTAGAATAGCGGAAATTTGGGAAACAAAAATAAAATAAGCACTTCATTTGTAAAATGGGTTTTCGATTCCAATACATTTTTTTTTTAATTCTGTCAAAAATCTGGGTGATGTATTTCGCTAAAAATAAAACAATGGATATATTCTAAATAAAATCATCCATTAATAATAGTTGAATGTGCACTATTCAATATTTTTTTATTTTTTAATGATTGAATTTTCATATGTTAAAATTTCAACTATCCACTTTCTTCAATTTTCAGCTGCTGATAATTCGATTTGGAACACTTGAACTTTCAGTTTTCATCTTTTTAAAAAAATTAAATTTTTATATTTTCAAAAGAGTACAACTGAAAATTTTTAATTTTAAGCTGTTAAAAATTCAAATGATGAAAATTAAAGAAAACTGATAATTGAGTTTTCAATAGTTGAAAATTTAATTGTTGCAAATTAAAGAAAATTTAATTTAATAAATGAGCATATCAATTCATAAAATAATCAATAAGATTTTTAAAAACTCCAACTATGATCATCTTTTTGTTAGATCGTTGTAAATTTACTTAAAAAATTATTTTTATATGTCTAAAAACGTTTTTATGATAAAGATTTTTTTAAATACCACCATTAATAATTAAATAGTTATTTTTTCGTTTATAAAATTATTTTAGATTTAAACTTGATATGAATTTGCTTGAAATTTACTAAGGCTTGGAAATTATGAAATTTCTGAAACATAAAAATCCTCGAATAATAAAATTTCCGGCAGAAAATTACAGAATTCTAAAATTCCCGACAAAAAATTGCCAATTTATAATATCCCCGAATTTAAACAATTAAAAATTTGTGTTATTAAATATTATTTATTAAAAAAAATATATATGTATATAATTTTTCTATCAAAGAAAATTTTGCTCCAATGTTCTAATTATTTTTTTAAAATTATTTTAATTTAAAATTCAAACTATAATTTTTAAAAATTTTACTTTTAACAAAATTCTTCTTTCAAAATAGTTAATTATTGTATTTTTAATAAATAAAAAATATTTTATCACCCTTTTTTTTGAGATACTAGCATTTTTAATAATTCATGCCCGCCATATTAGGTACGCCATCTTGAATTTTGTAAACACATCAGATTTGAAATCAGCGACCCAAAAAATCAAAGTATCAGCAATTTTATCAAGATCCTAACATATTTAGTAATTCATGTCCACCATATTGGATCCGCCATTTTGAATTTTGAAAATACAACATCAGATTTGAAATCAGTGACTCCAAAAACCTAAGTATCACCCATTTAATCAAAATCCTAACATTTTAAATCATTCACGTCTGTTATATTGGATCCGCCATTTTGAATTTTATTAATCCAACATCATATTTTAACTCAGCCACCCCAAAAGCCTAAGTATCTCTAATTTTAGCAAGGTGCAAACATTTTAAATAATTTATGGCCGCCATATTGGATCCGTCATTATAATTTTTAATAATCCAACATCTGATATGAATTTAGTGAGTCCAATAACCCAATTATACTCAAGAACAATTAAATCGGATCACGCTAAATAATTTTGTTTTGAAATTCCCACATATGTGTTATGATACAAAAGCGGCACGAAATTTTTTTGACCACATATGTGTTACTAACAGTGAAGGAGTTAATATATAATATTAAATGAATAATATTGTTGTATGTTATAATTCAAATTTCCCGCGAATTATGTTCTAGTTCGGTAAATAAGCTGAAGGTGGCTACTCGATATTTGCGAGAATACGTCTCACAAGAGAAATGGCAAGGCCAGACTACAAGAGAGCGCTCGATACATAAGAAAATCGTGCCTTAAACTAATGAGTAAGGAAAATATAAAGCTTTGGTGACGCTTAGCTATGCTCAAAATTAAGCGAACGTATTTTTGAAGAGGTACAGGTCGTCCCAGGGCTGATTGAACTACTTTTTCAGTCGGCTAGGTGAAGCGATTTACCTCGTAATCTTATAAGAAGTAAAGTATGTATTAAATTTGTGGCTCATTCCTGAATCAATCAATTCTATTACTTATCCACGCAGGAAAGGAAACTCTACAGTGAAATAGTATAAAGCTTAATTTTTATTTAAAAATGTATTGTTTAATCTGTAAATTATCAAGATTCCTATTTTTTCCACTTACATAAATGTGAACCTAATCAACTGAAAATACTAAGAAGATTCAACTATTTTTGGTTGAAAGTTAATTTTTTTCGTTTAAAAAGTGTTCTATTAAAATTTTCGTTAAGAATTAATATTTTTTAATGGCAAATTTTATTATGTGGTTCAGAATTAAATTATTTTGTTCACAATTTAACAATTTTCTTAAATAGTCAAACTTCTTGATTGAAAATTCAACTATTTGCTTCAGAACAATTTGTTTATTTGTTTAAGAACTATTATTTTAGCTAAAAATGTATTTCTTTAGGTAAACAATTAGCTATTTAGTTTTAAACATTAGTGTTTCGTGTGATTAAAAATGAATTTCTTAACCTGATAATGTAACAAGTCCACTTTTGCTGAGAGATTGATATTTTTTAGTTGAAAATTCATTCTTTTTTTTTAAATCTCGTCGTTTTGGATTGAAAATTCAACTTTTAAAAATTCATTTTTTTACTTGGAAATTCAACAATCTGATTAAAATGTTGCACCTTGATTAACAAATGATTTTTTAATTGAAAACTGAACTATTTTGTTGAAATTTTATCTTTTTTGTTTAAACACATATTTGTGGTTAAAAACTAATATTTTTCAGTTGAAAATTAACTTTTTTAAGAAATCGACTGTTTTGCAAAAAATTCGAGTTTGGGGCTCGCAAATTAAGCAATTTCGTAAAAAGTTGAACTATTTGGTTGAAAGTTTACGTATTTTGTTAAATATTCATCTTCGTTGGGTAAATTTGATTGCTTTTTATTTGAAGTTAAAATCTGTTTTTATAAAAATATGAACCAGCTATTACATTTTTCGTTGAAAAATCATATTGTTAGGTTACAAAGTCAACTCCTTGGTTAAAAATTAAACTGTTAATAAAACTTAATTTTTGTAGTTTAAAAATCAACATTTTAGATGAAAGTTCGTTCTTTTATGGTTCAAAATTAAATTTTTTAATTTCAACTTTAACCATTTTCTCAGAAACTTGAATGATTGGTTGTAAATTAACTTTTTGGTTGAAAATTCATATTCTTCAGTTGAAAATTCAATCGTTTTATAGAAAATTCGTTTCTTTATTTGAAAATTATTTATCAATGATACTATTTCGTCAAAAACGTTTAATGTACTTTAATGTTCCACGTGACTGAATTTACAACTATCCAAAATAGATTTTTTACAAAAAATGTAATAGTTGATACTTCAAACAAAAAATATTTCAATTTTGAATCACAAAACAGTTAAATGAACCAAAAAATACGAATTTTCTGCGAAACAGTTGAATTTTCAAACAAACAGTTAAATTTACAACAAAAAAGTTCATTTTCAATATCGAAAAAAACGATTTTTTTACAAAACCGTTAACTGTGTAACCAAATATTTGGATTTTCAACAAAAAAGTTGAAATTTCAACAAAATGGTTGTTTTTCAATAAAAATACTTAAATTTTCAACCTGGGTGACAAGTCTTTAACAAAAAATTAATCTTTCAACAAGTAATTCAACTTTCAGCAAAAAAAAATGTTTTACCAAGGCAGATGACTTTTCAAAACAAATTATTTTCACCAAAAACAAATTATTTTCAACCAAGCAGTTCCATTTTTAACCAAAAATGATAAAATTTCTACTATAATTATTCACTATACATTTGTGGTTTAATATATTTAAACGAAAAAGATGAATTTAAATTTTCAACCCAGAAAGATTTTTCAGGCCTGAAAAAAGTGTTGAAACACATTGTTAAATATATAAGCAAAAAAAACAATATTTTCCACATATAAGATCAATTTTCTATCCAAAAATATGAATTTGCAACAAAATAATAAAATTTTCTACCAAATAAAACATTTTTAAAACAAAAGGATGACTTCTGATCCGAAAATATAAAAGGAGACTCTTCAATTAAAAGGAATTAAGTAAACGAAGAATAGTATACTTGGATTTTTAATTGGGTTTTATTATTTCAATTTGCATTTAAAAGAAAAAACGAGAAAACGGGAAGTTTCTTGGGGATAGTGGAAAAAGAGGAATTCTTTTTTAAAAAGCTCGATAGGAGAGAAAATCTGAAGTCTGTAAGTTTTACAATCATTATAATCTTAAAGGTTTTAATTGAAAGTTTAATATTAAAATTTAGAAGAGTCACAGAATGAATATTTATAAACTGCAAAGAGATATGTAATTAAAAAATTTTTTGTATTCAAACTTTCTCAATTTCTAATTTTTTATACGTAACATATGCAATTAAAGTAGTCATTTAGAATAGTCGGTACATTATTTTACATTATTACAGAGAAATCTAAACGGTTTTAATGAATATGTAATGGAAGTTTTTACTGCACTCGCAATCTGGAATTTCATATTGAGTGCGTTAGTTAATTGTTATACATAATTATTTAAAAATTGGCTCACTTTATTTTCCGATTCAATAATTAATTTCATTTTACAAAATAAAGTACAATAATTCATTTACGCTTCTCTGTATTCAGATTTGTTTACTTTATGGGAGAAATTTTATTTTATAGGTACAAGGGGAAAGTCATAAAATTTCAATTTTAATTAACTGCTTCAATTTACGGTTTATTGCACGCGGAAAAGTGTTTGGCACCAGCAAAATATCGTAACTTCGAAATTAAATCGATTAATATATTTTGATGCCCATTTTTAATAGAAATATTGAATTATGAGATCTTTCTGGATTTTTTGCGACTGACCTGAAGGATTAAAAAAGATACATTAAATTACAAAAAAAGTCGCATCGAATTTCCAAATAGTGCACTAAAATAATTTGAATCTAATTTTTAAAGATAGTGAAAAAACAGTACGACACAATGAATGACTGAAATAACAACTGCATTGGTTATAAAATTCGTTGCACAATAAAAATAAACTTTTAAGTAAAAACTATATTTTTAACAATAGTCAGTCAGCTTGAAGGATTCTGAATCTAGGTTTAAAATATTACTTTCCGTACTTGTAAATTTCTCAACTTGGTTTATTTTTAAAGGAGAGAAGTTTACAATTTAAATTAATTACAAACTTCAGGAACATTTATTTTGAACATTTTAAACTTGAAATTACTGAACAATTAGGTCTATAAATGGGAAACTGTATAATTTTAATATGAAATTATTTATTTTTTAATAATTGAGACTTTACAGTCCAAAATGTTCTTGAAACGCGCATAATGGGGTAATTTTTCACAAAAATAGTGGGACTGGGAATAAATCTTTTAAAAATAAATTTACAATATTAAATTCAATGTGAAACCCTTTAAAATGATCATATTTCAACCCTAAAATGATTTTTTAACAAAACATTTGAGTTTGCAAGTTAAACAAAAAGAATTTTTAAAAACAGTAGAATCATCAAACTGAAAAGATTAGTTTAAAAAAAAAAGATAAATTTTCTATGGCAGTAGATGAATTCTCAAGAAAAGAGTCGAGCTTTCAATCTAAAAACTCGATTTTTTTAGAAATAATTTGACATTTAAATATAAGACGATGAATTTATAATAAAAAGTTAAGTTTCAACAAGTACAGATGAGGTTTCAACCAAACAGTTCAATTTAAAAAAAAACCCAAACATATAGTTGTATTTACTACCAAAATAGTTTAATTTTTAACCAAGTTGGATAACCAACAGGATGGCTTTTAAACAAAATAATTTAATTTTTAATTAAATAAAGTGGCTGGATTTTCAAACAAGAGATCAATCTGCTACAAAATAGTTCATTTTTAACTAAATAGTTGCATTTTAAAGTTAAAATACGACTTTTTTAGCAGGCAGTGATTTTTCCACAAAAAAGTTTATTTTTAACCAACAAAAATGCATTTTAAACAAAAAGAGATGATGTTTCCAACATAAAAGATGAATTTTTACCAAAAAATATGGCTTTTGAACAAAATAATTTAATTTTTAACTGAACAGTGGAAGTTTCAAATATAACAGATTAAACCTAAAAAAATTTTAAACAAAAAGAGAGGATGTTTCCAACATAAAAGATGATTTTTGACCAAAAAATATGACTTTTGAACAAAACAATTTAATTTTTAACTGACCGACGGAATTTTCAAATATAAGGGATTAAACCTAAAAACATGAACTTTTATCCCCAAAGGATCAATTTTATGTCCAAAAAGGCAATGTTCAACATAACATTAAAATTTTAAACCAAACCGAATGATCTTTTTGCAAAAGTGTTAAATATTCAACAAAATAATTACATTTTCAACCAAAATAGATGAATTTTCAAGCATAAAAGGTGAATATTCTACAGAACACATAAATTTTCATCCAAACCCAGTCACCCTTTTTTACATCATAATTGAATTTTTAACAAAAAGCTTTATTTTTAACCAGGAAAGATGGATTTTCGACAGGAAAAGATGACCCTTTATGCCATAAAATATGCATTTTTCAATGCATGAGGACGAACTTTTTATCCAAAAAGACGAAACAATTGAATTTTTGAATAAAAGATTAAACATCCACAAGTAAGTTGAATTTTGAACCGAAATAAGTTAAATTTTCTCATTGGGTTTTAATAATTCAGTTCCAATTTAAGAGAAAGAAGGAGAAAAAGGTGAAGCATCTTGAAAACGGCAGAAAAAAGGAATTCTAAAAAAAGGGAAATCGTCTTGAAAACGGGAGAGAAAGAAGGAATTCTTAAAAAAAGGGGAAAAGTAGAAATTAGGAAAACTTTGATAGAATTTGAAATTAATCGATTTAAACGCTTTAGACGTTAATTTCGTCTTGAAACCACTCGTTTACTTTGATAAACTGAAAGTTTAATATTCACAATTTGGAAGCTAAATAGGTTAACACATCTTTCACTTATTGTAACAAAAATAGGAAATTCGCCATTTAAAAACCACTATATCAATTTTTGAAACACATCACTTTTTTCTGTGTTTAGCTATTGTAGAATATTCAAGTTTCAAACTTTTACATCATTCACTCTGAAAATCATAATTCTGGCTGTGTTAATCAGAATTCTGGATAATAATAATTCTCTCAGTGCGGGTAATCCAATAAAATAGAAGATATGTTAAACTTGCAAGAATATATCTTCGTTTACGCATTATAATCCAAATAAAAGTCAATGTAAATTCTTCGCCAAGAATTTGCCTGGCGAAATAATGGTGGTAAATGATAGATACTATGCATCGGAAGAATTTTTTGTCAAATGCCAACTTGCATGACACCGATCCTGAGGAATTTCATTTCCTCCTTCTATAATACTAAATCGGCGCTCCCCATAAACCCTCAACTCTCAAGTGCTACTCGAACAACGATTCGAGATCTTCCGAAGACATTATATTACAGTGATATTATTTTTATTACTCTTTTTATTGGATTGCCATTGTCGAGGGAACGGCCTTTAACAATAGATCTCGCTACCCACGAAGGATCGACTTTGAAGACCAGAGTCGCGTGTTATTGGTAGTTTCCTTCCATCAGTTCTGATTCTTTTTTTTTATCTTAATGTAAAAAATAAATTGCAACCAAGGATCTTATTTCCTTCAATGCCATGCGGTAAGTTCGAAATAAACGGGCCAATTTCACGCGGTAACAATTCGATTTCGTGCGTGACGATCGATTGGCTTTCATGCATTACTCGTGAGAAGGCATATCTAGTCGAATTAAGATTGTAGCAGTCGTGGGTGGCTATTGGATGAATATACTCGATTGATTATGTTAATTAATGACATCTAAAGCTCATGAAATTAAACGAACTGTTCAATTTTATTATGTCCTTCTGAAACACTCAATTTAAGCAGGCTACCAATCGAGCTACGCTGCCTCCTGATTTTCTAGCTAAGAATATCCCTTTAGTCCGGTGGCAGTAAAACTTCAGTTTTAAAATTTCCTGACTTTCTCCAAACTAATTTTTAATTTTCCCTGACCATTATCATTTAAAAGCCAAAAGTTTAATCGTGTAAAATTTTTAGTACAGAATCCTTAATAAATAGAATAAAAAAGTTTTAAATTTACACTTAAAAAATTTTTTAATTTATTATTCTCAGAGCTGCTATGCACTTGAAAAATGTGAAGAAGTGACGTATCTAAACGGAAAAAGTGACCAATTTCTATTCCAAAAATAACTAAAAGCGACTAATGTGTATTAAAAATGTGAATATTATTCTTTTGAATTAAAAAAGAATTCGTAAGACTTGAAATCAATTGAGGTGAAATTCACATGGAATAAAAACGATATTTTTCATTAAAAAAATGACATTAATTTCAGTAAAATTACAGCGAATTTAGATAAATTTTTGAAGAAACGAGAAGAATTCGATGAAATTCTTAACAATTCAAGTGAATTGTTAACAATTCAAAAATATACAAAAATGCATTGAATATTCAGCAAGTTTGAAATGAGTTGACAAAAATTCAAGACTTAAGCTGAATAAAACAAAAACAAAGTTTAATCTTTTAAATTGAGTTAAATTAGAAATGATTACTTCGATATTCCTGTACCTAAGAATACTTTAATGTACGAAATGTAAAATGATTTTTTTCAATTCATAGATTGGACACAAAACTACTCCACAAGATAGAATCAATAAATATACTTTCCGCGATTCAAAATTATATAATGGAGAGGTTCTAAGAGTCCTAAATCTTATCGCTACAATTACAATCTCGAAATCCGAGAGAGTAAAAAGTCTTATCACCCCTTGTAGTTGTAATACAACTCTCAGAGAATGTACTCTTTTCTCACAAAAATCTCATCACCTAAAAGATCATTTCTTCAACGCTATTACTTTTCCGAGAAAGAGATTCTAATCTTCAGAAAGTGGATTTCATCTCATACAATTCTACTTTAACAACCACAAAAATCCAAAGTTTTAAAAATCTCTCCTTTAAAATTTCTATCAACATTTATTTTTATCTTGTGTTTTAGATATTCAGTTTTAACAAAAGTAATCGGTATAGGGGAGAGTCAGGTAGGGGCTGGGCCACTCCTGGTTTTAAAAAACTCTACTTTCTAGTTTTCTACGATGATAAATCATGGGTAATTTCAAAACTACCATAAATTGCAATGTTAAAGATACATGCACATATTTCTCATTAGCATGAAAGGAAATCCGATCTAGATTTTTCACTTTTTTTCTTCTAATTATTAAAAAATAAGTGCAATTTCTAAATTATAGACCACAATTATTATAAAGTATTTATAAATATGCAAAAAATATTAGATTAGTTTTGATTAAGACACATATAAATTCACTCTCAAACTATGTGACTTATCATTTTTGTTCAATAATTTTAAGTATTTTCTTCTTTATAGCAGTTTTATTTCTTTCTATCAAAAACTATGCAATAAAAAAACCTTTTTATTGTAAAATATGTAACCACCAATGCTTTTTGTGTGTTAGTGGAAGCACTAAAATTATGATAAAAGATTTATATATTATTTCTATCGTACTGACTAGTTTATTAAATAAATAAAAAACAGACTGCACAACCAAAAATACTCTCAAAACAGGAGAAATAGGGTGATTTTGTTCTAAAACAGGGAAGAATAAGAGAATATATTCTTTTTAATAAAATTAATGAAAGTATCATGTATGTATTTCTAATTTTTTAAGAGGAAAATTAGAGACACAATATTAACGAGCCAATCTGCACAACAAATTATTTTCCAACTAGGAGGAACAAACAAATTGTGAATCTAAAAATCAGTTGTTTTGAAAAAACATATTCAATCAGTTAATTTATTCTAAAAGTTCAATTTAGGCAAAAAGAATTGCATAGAACTACCTCAAAATATATTTTCTAGGGAAATTTTGATGTGATCATTTTATTGCCCTATCAAACATATCTTTTATAATTGCAACTTTCATGTGTACCGGATTATTCCTAAAAATGATGTTTTTTTTATAACAATCAGTTATAACCATATACTCATTTATTTTAATTAAAGTTAGATCTAAAAAATTTAGTTTATTTTCTTTTTCCAATTCTAAAGTAAATTGTTTTCTTGATCAACTCCCAAAAACAGTTGAGTTTTCAAGCAAACGAATATTAATTTTGTACTGAATGCTTTTAATCCGAGGATGAATTTTTAACAAAAGAGTGGAGTTTTCAACTTAAAAATTATTATTTTTCAGAAATCATTTGACCAAATAGTTGAATTTTCATGAAAAAGGGACAAATTTCTTTTTTAAACTTGAATTTCAAACCAAAAAGACGAGTTTTCTACAAAAAAACAGTTTAATTTTAACCCCCAAAATACAAAATTTTTCAACAAAAAAGGTAATTTTTAATGAAATAATTTAAGTTCCTATAAAATTGTTGTGTAATTTCAAGCCAAAAAGATCATTTTTTTACAAAAAAGTTGAATTTTGAGACCCAAAACATGAATTTTCAACAAAAACGTTAATTTTAAATAAATTAGTTAAATTTACAACCAAATAAATAAATCTTAAGTCAAAAATAGTAATTTTTTACAAATTATTTCAACTTTCAATCAAGTAGTTGAATTTTCCACCAAAAAATTACTTTTAAACCTTAAAAGATGATTTTTTAACAAAAAGTCCATTTTCAAAAAAAAAACTTTCTACACAATAGACAGTTGACTTTTCAACCACAAAATATCAACTTTTAAGAAAAAAGTTAGTTTCTGACAAAATGGTTTAAGTTTCTATATAAAACTGTTTAGTTTTCAAGCGAAAAATACGATTTTCCTACAAAAAAGTTAAATTTTGAATACGAAAACATGAATTTTTCATTAAATAGATAATTTTACAATCAAATATAAGCGTTCAATAAAAAAATTCATTTTTTTCACTAAGCAGTTCAACTTTCAAGCACGTAGTTTAATTTTCCAACAAGAAACGATTACTTTTTGACAAAATTATTGAATTTTCAACGAAATAATTCATGTTTTCCGAAAAGAATTTTTTTTCTGAAAACTTTTAAATTAAAAATAATGAATTTTCAAACCAAAAAGACGAATAATCAACAACAAAAGAAGAGTTCAATTTTTAACGAAAAAAGATTTTTTAATTCTGAAAACAAATTTTCAACCACATTGTTGAATTTGTAAGCGAAAAAGGCTTATTTTCTATAAAAAAGGCCTTGAATTTTGATCCCTGAAATATTCATTTTCAACAAAATAGTTAATTTTTAATTCCAATATGATGAGATTTTATCTAAACAGTTGAATTTGTACAATCCAAAAAGATGCATTTACTATAAAAAAGTTGAATTTTTAAACCGAAAATATTAATTTTGTATCAAACTAAGAAAATTATCAAAACAAAAAGACGAAATTTTAACAAAACAGTTGAGTTTAATGAAATAGTTCAATTTTATCAAAATAATAGATTCTTCAACTTAAAAGACGATTTTTTTAAAACAAAACAGTTGAATTTTCACAATACAATGAGATACATTTTCTATAAAACATTAATTTTCAAACCGAAATTAATATGAATTACTATTAAATTTTATACAAGAAAATTAATTTACAACCAAAGTTCAATTACCGAACAAAACAAGAAAAAATTTTAAGCGAAAAAACGAAAAAATAGGAAGTTTCTGAAAAACAAGGAGAAAAAAAGGAATTCTTTTTAAAAAGGGGGGTAAAGATGGGAATATGAGAAAGACTGTGAAATCTAAAAAAAGTTAAGTGCAGGCTGATACTAGCCAACTATTCCCTATAATTTACAAATTTCATGAAACTTATATTGTTAGCTCATAAATTTGTAAGAAAAAAGTAATATCATGCAAATTTCTCTTATCCCTGATTTGAATGCATTTGTACAATGAATGGCACTAAATTTCCCACGAGGACGGATCCTGTCTATCGTTCCTGGTAGTTTCCTATATTTAATTGATAGGAATTTCGTTTAGGAATTCCCAGAGGTTTTGCGAGTGCGAGCACGTGTTCGACACGAACCCTTTGGAGAATTTAACCTACTGCATGCAAGAGTTTAACTTTTTCTCCAACTACTATAATTGCCAGGTTTCATGGACAGCCTAATGGTGGCTATTCGTCGTTTTACTAAACGCAAAATATTATCCTCGCTTTTGCCACGCTATATTCCTTACATCTCCATTTACTCTTAATTTTTAACGCCATTAAAATCGCAAAATATTTCTTAAAACAAAAAATTGTTCTTTTAAATACCTTCTATCACTGGCTGCAATGAGTCGAAATGAAAACTAAAGATATCCTTGACTTACCTGAAAAAAAGAAACAAAAGTATTAAAAACGCTGTATACAATTTGTACCTTTATAAATTACTGGAAATACACTGTACGAAATTTGGGGAATTTTCTCGGCTATTTAAAAAGAAAAAATTTCTCATTTTAGGTTAAAAGTAGATTTCATATATATAAAGGTGTAAAAGCTTCATTTCAAACTTTATCTTTATCTCTAGAAGTTTTAATGTTAATCTCAATAATAGTTTCCGTTTCCTTCTATAAAGTATTTTTATAATTTAGTTTGAAAATTCGTTATTTTTCCTGCTTATCATTAAAAGACTATATAATACTGGACTGAATTGTAGACTTTACCAGCAATCTCTGATTTTACTTTAAATTTGTAATTTCTGTATAGAAAAAATTTATATTTTATATATAAAAATATATATAATTTTGAGCCTCCCAATTTTTCAAGGTAGGTTTTCTTCCAAAAAGTGACTCAGATGTTATATGAAAAAGAAAAAAAAACACATTTTTTTCTGTAGCAAAATGTGTATCTGGGAGTTTTCGGGGTCAAAGAATTCATTGTTGGCATTTATTTTTATTTTTTAAATTTGTGATTGCAGTATGAAAAAGTCAAATATTCGCCGATTTTCGCAACAATTTCTTCAATTTTCCCCAAAAAAGGCGATAAAATTAAAAAAAATGTACGGAAGCGCCCTCTGTCGGCACTCAAAAATAAAAATAAATGCCAAAAATCGATTCTTCGACCCCGAAAACTAACGGATACACGTTTTGCTAGAGAAAAAATGTGTTTTTCTCTTTTTCACACAACATCTGAGTCCTTTTTTGGAAGAAAAACTACTTTGAAAAAAGGGAGGCTCAAAATTCATTTTCAAGGTATGGTTTTTTGGGCAAAAATGCTTTTTTCCTGTTTTGAAAATTTTTTTGTTCCGGTTATTGAATTTAAAAAATTTAAAGTCTTAAAGCTACAAATTTTCCCCTTCAAAGTAATCAAAAATAAAGTCCAAATTAAAGCACTTATAGTGAAACTCTCTTAAAATTTAAAATTTGAAATTGAAGCTTACAATCTTTTTAATTCAGAAACTTTTAATTCAAACGCTAAATAATTTACACGTATATACTTGAAGATTTTAACACTTTTAAAATTGAACCATTTTTAGTTTTATGCAGTTAAACTGCAAAATAAATTTTTTTTATGAATTGAACAGTTGAAATATTTTTAATTACAAAATATAAAGCCACGCTAAATTAAATAATGAATCAATAATTTTTTTAATGCTCCAAATTATATTACTATTTGAAGTATTTAAGTATTAATATTTCAAATCATTGGAAATTAATAATGATTTGATTATTAATGATTTGAATTATAATGGATTATTTTATATGAGAAGTCAAATATGGCTAAATAACAAATAAATCTTCTTATTTATATAGATTTTTTACAAAGCAATGAGTTGAAAAATGAATATTTTAGACTGAAAAAATATTTTAATAAGATTTTAAATTTAATTAAAACGTTTAATTATAAATCCATAAATTCGGAATTACACTGCAGTTCCGCAAGAAAAGTTCTCGTTATAGAGGACAAAAGGTGGTCCAAGGTGACAAGAGAGTGACGCCGCTAGGTCAGCGGATTAACTCCACAACAATACAGGAGTGTATGAAAAAAGCGGGCGTTATAAAAATGTGTAAAGAAAACAAGAGAAAGCGCTTAACTTTCCCAGAAAAAAAAGCTTTTAGACAAAGTGAAATCAGGTGCTTCAAAACAAATTTATATTTTTAGTACTGAATGCCGATCTTTGAACTTTATAATCTATTAAAGTTAAAAATTCGAAATTTGCAGTTTCTCTGCATTTCATTTAAACTTGTTCAATTTGAAAGCGTTACTATCCTGCATTTTATGCGTTATTACTTCAAATGGAAAATGATCAGGATTTTTTTTTTCGAATAAAACGACCACCCTGATATACGTACACGCATAATTAAAAATCAGCACTTTTATCAAGTTTGATTTTCGAGCACAACAATTTCCACGCTCATTATGACATTATGTAATCAAAATAGAGAAAATATAAAAACAAAATATTTTTAAGACAAAACTCCAACAGAAATGATTCAGGCGGCCTTGATTATTTATGTTGCGCCGAGCGGGACTGCAGTGTATTTGAAAATTGAAAATAGTTTATAAAGCTTTTAAATTAAAACAGCGCAATTTTAAACGCTAACATTTGTAAGCTGTTTATATTTACAGATGATTAATTAATTTTTAAATGTTTAAGTGTTTAAAATCTCATTTAAAATTGGTTTAAATCGAAAATATGTGTTTAAAAATAAAGGAAAACAATTAAAAATATTTGAAGTAAAATAATTTTAAAGTATGCATTGTAAACTGAATGATTTCATAATTGGAAAAATTAAAATTAACATAAAAAATTGAAATCTAGATTATTTCAAATTGGAATTCGTAGAATATCCTGTGAAAACTAGATTCCCTGTCATTTTCCGTTTCGTCAGGTCTAAAAAGCAATTAGGGTCATTAACTGGTTTTCGCGGTATTGATGAAAAAAATAAAATTTATAAATTATAAAGAAAATTAACCGAATTACTGATTTGAGTTTTTAACTAAATTATAGGAATTTTTCTCGAAGACTTCTTGGAAAAAGTTCTTCAATTTTAAAGAAATATTCCCCAAAATATGTCGGTAAAAGATTGCCAACTTCTAGGAAATATTTTACACCATTATTGGGAAATTTCCACCACAATATTTCTGAAAAATTCGCCAAATTTTAGAAAATATTCTCCATTATTTTCTGAGGAGATTTTCCCCAAAATATCTTGGGGAACATTTTAACAAATTTGTTGGCGAAAATTCCCAAACTTTGACGGCATGTGCGCTACAATAATTTTTAAGAAAAATCACCCAACCAGTATTTACACTTTATTTAGAACTTTTCAGAAAAACAATTTCTTACGTACTTGCTTTTATAATCATTAGAAAACTATAAATGCCAAACTTTTTTTCAGGTAACAATTTAAGTAAAATTGCATTAACGTAAATTTCCGCTTTCGATTTTTATTACATTAGAAGACCGGAATTGTCGGTTTATGGTACAGGTATACACGAGGACGGTAAACCATGTTCCGGAATGTATTTGACGAGTCGCCGTATAGTAACTACCGTATATAACATGCATTGTTGGCTTTTATGTTAGTAGTCGGTGCACTTTATACATCTCATTTTCCCCTTGTTTACACACTCACACAAATGTGTAGAATACATATTGGCGTGCGTAACGTAAACGGTGTTGGCGTTACGCTCTAACAGTCACCATGACCGGCCAATTGGGAAAGGAACAGATTGCTAGCAATATAATTGCTTATATAGAAATCGCCATGCAAATTTATTGAACAATACTAACTTTTTTCATGCACACTTCGTTGCATGCAGTTTCAACTTTCAGCTGGCGTTGCATGAAAAAAGGGGTATAAAAAAAGTCCATGTATTTAGATCTCCAGCAATGTTATAATTTATTTCCTTGCAACTTGCAACTGTTGACGTTTTCATGTTCTCTGAGAGAAAAAACATTGTTGTTAGAAAAGAAGATACATTGCAATTTTAATAGAAATTTCACAGAAGCAGTTTGCAGGTACGAATTTTGTTTATGTTTACAATAATTCGATTCTAATATTGTTTTCAAAATAATAAAATAAATACAGAGAAAGAAACTATGTAGAAGCTAAAAAAATTACAATGATGTAATAAAGTCAATTTTGAAGAAGCTGCAGTAGTGAGATTTACACAAACATACATTAACTTTGAAATTGTCAAAAAATGTTTTGTGACTATTCCTATAAGTTTCTGCACATTTTGAATTCTCCATTAATGTAACTTCGCAGAAACTACAAAAATTTGTAATGGTGTATTAAAGTTTAATTTTTACGGCGCTGTATTGAATCTGAGGTGAACATAAGAGCATTTTTAATTTTCACCCGACCGCAAGCTTCACCATTTTAAATAAAAGACTGCCTCATTAAGGGAAGAATGTAAAATGCAAAAGGAAAAGATTGAAAAATCCACTAAAATATACGTTTTCTGTTTGTCCAAAATGGTTTTTCGCACTGAATCTCTTTGCCCATTCTGTTTTAAAAAGAATTGGCGTCACTGCGTATAAGAAAAGGGTCAGAAAAGGGTCAGAAAAGGCTTTTAGAAAACTTTGAGACATATAACCAAAAATAATTGTTGTACCTTTAAGGTAGGCTTCAGGTTTCCTTTATAGAAGATTGCTCCACGTTCCAGAATCAATATGTTTCTGAGTAAAATTTAACAAGAAAAAGTGTTACGTACCATCTCAAATTTAGCTAAGAACTAATAAGAGACTGATTCAATTTGTAGTTGGCATGAAGTGCAGACTTAATCCGAGCCTAATACAATAATTGCTTGGTGGCACATGCGCGCATACTTCACATACCTAAGGCAATTACTGTAAGTGTAAAATAATTCTCTTCTTACAGCAGCAGTGAGTGCACTGCGATATTACATAATCGTGAGCAATGAATGGAGATTTCTAACCGTAAGTCGAATCTCTCAGTGCCGGATATCCTCTCTCTAGTCTGGAGGAACAGTATATATCCCGAAGGGAATCATCAAAGGGCACGCGATGATTCCTCGGCTGTGCGAATCTCTGTTGCGGCGCGGAATGCGGGGGATTCGAGATTTCCGGTGATTTCGAGATTCGACGAGTAACGTCACGCGAGGCTCTGAACTCTGCTTTACCCCAATGCAATAAGCGACTTGGGTTAAAATAGGTAGGCGTGGTTCAGATTATCTATTGACTTAAGACTAAGGGGGCATAGGCTACATGCGCCAATTGACCAGTCTCTAATCCCTGGTTCAAAAAAGGTTCTCTAATTCTACAGCTTAATTCCGCTAAACCTTATACCTCTTGCAAAATTAAATAATCTCAAAATCATACTTTGAAATTTGCCTGAGAACTGGGGTAATAAATAATATTTACAACAGATCACTGTATGCTAATGAGAAATGGGCGGAAAACTGTAGACTATTTAGATGCAATGCTGAAAGCATTATATATTTTTAAAGATGGAAAGATAAAAACATACCGGAAAATGAAGCAGTAGCTTCATTTTGCAATTATATTGTGGACAATTATTTAAACGAAGATGTGATTTTCCCCCCGTCGATTTGGACGTATAACGACTACAATACTATATACCGGTCGACAAATGCATGCGATTCATTTCACTCGCGATTTAATGCATGTTTTTATTCCTCGCATCCGAATATCTACATATTTATAGAGACTTTATTTGGCTTTCAATCTGAAACATACGCAAAAATCAATTCCGTAAAGAAAGGAATAATGAAACAGCCGCGACCTGACGTGCTAAAAAAGCAAGCTTTCGTTAATCAAACAAATTTTGAATTGAACTCTGATGCAATTACGCAAAAGGAGATTGCAATTTCGTTATGTTTATATATTGTATAAAAATGTAAATCTCAGGGATAGAATTTCTCTGAAGTTGGATAAAAACGTTGGATAATTTTTATCCGGTTCATAATAAAAATTATCTGCCGTCGGAAAATTGTAGTTTTCAACTGTTTGTAGCGTTGGGCGTCTGGGATTTACTGCGCAATAATGTAGATGGAGTCCATCTGATGGACGAACACAAATAAATATTCTTATGATATTATGTGTCTGTATCATTTTTCCATCTTCCTAATAAGAATCTGTAGTTCGCTCCTTAATTTACCACCTTAGTCTATTTTAAAGGAGCCCCCTCATCGTCGAATTTCTAATCTTCCTAATCCGCCCCTTTCAGAGTTTTAGCGCAAGTAAGCTATGGCTCTTGACCTGCCTGAGGCAGTGATCCCAGATCTGAAACCGCATTCACTCCAATGTGTTACAGCAGCCTCCTCCGCTGCTTTGTACGAAAACGCTCCTTTGCCCTCTTCATGTTTCCTGACCATTTTAAGAACATTCAATATTCAATATTCCGCGACCACCTTGACGGCGTGAGATGTAGAGTCGCGAAACAGAAGACTTAAGATGCATGCTTTTGTTTATGTGCATAACCTTTCGTGTCCCGATATCAAGGGATCTGAGCTCATTCTTCGTCCATGTAACCACTCCAAATGAATAGAGTAATACCGGGACGGCAAGCATGTTCGTTGCAGATACTTTCTTGCTCGCCAACAGTTCGGAAGACCAAATCTGCCGGATGAAGCGTTTATATCTGCTTCGGAGAGTCTCCTTTATAGAGATCACATCCTGAAAGCGGCTCTGTGGCACGCCTAGGTACGTATAAGTCTCTCCAGCGCAAAGGTGCCGTATAGCGCTTCTATGGACGAGATCAGGGTCTTCATAGATGCCATTAAGTTTTCCTCACTTCAAATAAACCTTAGCGCATTTGTCTAGCCCAAATTCCATTCCTATTTCCTTAGTGTATCGTTCGAGAATCCCTAGAGCTATATGTAGTTGCTTTTTATTTTTAGGATAAATCTTAAGATCATCCATGTAAAATACATGGGTGACCTTGTGCTTTTATTTTGCAGGTTTGCCGCAAAGGTACGACTGGGAATGGCGTAAATCTAGTTCTCCAAAGAGGCACCAATCTCTCTATGCACCTCACGACTTGCGGATGAACTTTTAAACTTTCCAAAAAAATCAATCCATGCCATCGACAGGTCACGCTGGTAGGATGCTGCATCTTTGCAGACACATCTATCTTTAAGCAGGTTCTCCCGACATCCTGCTACGCCTTTCTTTGAGCCGCGTTGTTCGTACATTTCTTGTCACACAGATCCGATTGTCCGAACAATGCTATCATTTAGGATAGCTGTGAATATCTTACACAGTGTGTTCAGACAAGTAATTGGCCTGCATTTCTTTGGGTCAGCTACGTTGCCCATTTTCGGCAGGAGTACTCTGCGTCCTTCCACCAACCACTCCGGAATTGACTCTTCCGACTTCAAGCATGAGGTGAAAATACGGACCAGATGGTGATAGGTTGAAGGAAACTTCTTCCACCAGATAGCCTTGATACCATCTGGCCCTGGAGCGGAATAGTTCTTCATACCTCTCAATACTTTTTTCACCTCCTCGGTAGTGATGGTTCATCCGACTGAAGTTTGCAAAGTTTATACCAAAGAAAAAAAAACGAATCAATAACACCATTTTTTCACGCGAGAAGTAAAATTTTAATATTCGAAATTCAACCCCTAAGAATAAAAAAAATCATAAAAATGCCTCAGCTTACAAAATTAAAATTTTATGGCTTAAAATAGTTTCATTTGATGCCCAAAGACACCCAAAAAAGTTGCATCCACCTAGTTCTTCTTCTGTAATATTTGAACCAAGCAATATTTTTATTTTAAAGACAAAATTGTTGAATTCAGCCCAAAACGACAAACTTTCAACAAAATAGTTGAATCCTCACCAAAAACAGATTATTTTTTAGCTAAACAATTGCAATTTAAATAAAATGTTTAACCATAAAGATGAATTTTTAAACCATGAAGACGAATTTTCAACAAAACGTATGTATTTTTAGCAGATTAATTACATTTTTAATCAAAATTGTTGAATTCCTAACCTATTAAAACATAAATTTTCAAGCAATA
Source organism: Druon quercuslanigerum (assembly GCA_010014905.2). Taxonomy (NCBI): domain Eukaryota; kingdom Metazoa; phylum Arthropoda; class Insecta; order Hymenoptera; family Cynipidae; genus Druon; species Druon quercuslanigerum. Next base: position 28,086 of record JAAAKG020194861.1, read on the forward strand.
AGATTAATTTTCTACCAAACAAGACGAATTTTTGAGAAAATACTTGAATCGTCAACCAAAACAGATAAGTTTTCAACCTAACAGTTGTATCTATACAAAACAGTTAAATTTTTTAGCCGAATAATTGAATTTTTAACAAAAAGAGAACATTTCGCAACCAAAAATATAAAAGAAGACTTTAATTGAAAAGAAATAACTTTTAACAGAAAAAATGACTTCTACTAAACATAAATTTTTAATCCAAAATGACAAATCTTCTATCCAACAAAAAAGAACAATTTTCAATCAAAAATGGTTTACTTTCTTTAACCAAATTGTTAACCTAAGAAGATAAATTTGCAAACGAAAAGATTATTTTTCTACAAAAAAATACACTTTGAAGCAGAAATTCAGCTAAACGGTTAGCTGGGACAGCCAAACAATTTTTTTCAGTGTAGATTAATTTTTAACCCAATAGTTACCTTTTTAACCAAAAGGGATGCAATTGCATACAAAATTGCGAATTTGCTGTCAAAAAAAAATTCATTAAAATAGTTGAATTTTCCATAAAAAATATTAAATTTGTAATAAAAAAAAATAGTTGGATTTCTTATAAGGTTAAAGCCCCGGAAATTTTGCTTCGAAAAGAAGGTTCTGCTTGTTGAAAATTATTTTTCTGTTTAATAGTTATGCGATAAATTTAACGAATACATTTGGGATACATTAGTATTTTAATATCAAAATTATGTCTGCATTTCGATAAATTGGTGATCAATTATTTTAATCGTGATTGAAGTGGACACATAATGATTGACCACAATATCTGAAAAGCAAATGACAAATATGATGGAAAAAATTGCTTTCAAATTGCTCAAACTTTGTATAGCCAATCATTATACAATTTAGAGGCTAATCACTGTGCTTGAAAAATCAGTAATCTATACAGTTAACTGATATGGTCAATGACTGCATTTCACCACATTTCAGTAGCTAATCATAATGTGTTTTTTTGTTGACATTATTGTTACTTTCAAAATATTAAAGTGGAAAAATTCTTTAAGTGGCCAATCATTGTACCAATTTCTCTGCAACCCACACAAAATGGGACTGACTACGCAACATCTTAGGCCCTTAAAAAATCCCATACCTACAAAACCAAACACAGCAAAATTAAAAAGAAAAACACAAGAACCCGAAAATAAATATAAAATACCGTTAGTGTCTTAATGTTCAACGTGCAGTAAAACAAACGCACCTTACGATTATATAATGACCAAAAAACTCGTTTTCTCTTGAGCAAACAAAAGTTTCATAAAATTTGTTCCGAGAAGTAGTAGGCAGTGATTTCTGAAGCAGTGTTTTTTCCGTACTAATCAGAGAGCTGATCGGCGCGAACATTTATCGAGGTGCGGAGAAGCGTGCTTCAACAATGAAATAATTTTTTCCGCCGAGGCACACCGAACTAATTAGCAAATGCGTGGAGGCCCGTAAAGTTTCTTTCGTCGAGTTCGGAAGAGCACTCAGGGTTAATAATCCAAATGGAAACCATCGCATCGGCTGTGTATGTATGGCCTGGACAAAATACCTGTTATGTTTCTCTATGCGAAAAGTGAAGTCCTAAGAGTTATGTTACTATATCAAATGCCAAAGAGTTTCACCCAATGCGTGAACCTTTCGTGTATGTAACATAGTAACTTTCTCTAAAAATTATTTATGCATTAGAATGTTCATATTATCATTAACTCAGGGATCACAGCAGTTCAGTACACTCAGGCAAAAAATTTTCTTTGATACAGATGAAAATTTGGTTGATTCAACAAAACATTTGACTGACTCAACCAACATTTCAGTTGAATCAACTAAATATTTTTTTGGCCATATAATAAGCATAGTTCATAGTTGCAACTTTGTCTTTTTGATAGAAAAGTAATATTCTTGGTTAAAAAATCAACCTTTTGGTTTAAAAGTCAAGTATATTTGGTTGAATGTTGAACCCTTTTCTTGAACATTCATTTTTCTGTTTGTTTGAAAATGCATATTTTTGGGCTGAAAATTGATGTATTTTTGTTAAAAATTCGCCTTCATGATAAAAAATTATTTATTTTGTTGAAAATTAATCTGTTTGTGTTAGCTCCAATCTTGCACCAAAACAATGTTATTTAATTTTCACATGTTTTGAAAAATCTCAATATGATGGATAGTTTGCATCGGTTTCACTTCGCACTTTTAATTTAGTTTCAGACTACTATAAAAACACTCAAATTATGGATTTTTCATTCAACCAACTTTGGACATATTTTTTATCAGTTACATCTATACGATAATTTGCAATGCAATCAAGTTTTTCGATTTTTTTTACATCTGTGAATCTATTTTTTTTAAACATTAATGATTGCTTGCTAATTTGAAGAGGAAAATTGTACTACTTTTGATACATTATTATGTGAAATCACCACTATATTTAAACTCGTTATCTTGAAACAATAAAAAAATGCCTGGAAGCTGTCATTGACTCTTGTCGCTTCATTAATTTATATTATATTCTCAGACGTTAATAACACGAAGGATATAACATCGCATCCATTCTTAAATAACTACAAATTTAATTGTTTTGTTTAAAATTCTTGTTTTTTGACAGAAAATTAATCTTCTTCGTTCAAACTTGAACCTTTTGGTTATAAATGCAAATGCTTCGTTGAAAATTAATCCCTGTTTATTGACGATTCGACTATTTTGTTGAAAAGTCAACTATTTGTTAGAAAAATATATATTTTTTTATATTACTTTTTAATAATTTTTTATTTGATCCTTTTCAAATGAATATTATAGGATTGAAAATTCGACTGTTTTGTAGAAAATTGGTATTTTTAAATTAAAAATTCATTAAGTGGGTAGAAAATTGAACTATTTGATTGAAAAATTAAGTATATTGTTGGAAATTTCTGTAATTTTATCTACCAAAAATTAATTTTTTATCTGAAATTTACCTAATATATTTTGTAAAAAATTCGCCTATTCGGGTTAAAATTTGTCTTGTTTGTTGAAAATTCATAATTTTGGTTGAATATTTAATTATTTTGTTAAGAATTAGTCCTGCTTGTTGGATTTAACTTTTTGAAAAATAATTTTTGCAATGAAAAAGGAACTAATCCATTTTCGTTTGAAAACTTAACTTTTTTAGTTAAAATGTTATGTATTTGGTTGAAAATTCATGTATTTTGTTAAAAAATCATCCTCTGGAAAAAATTTGATATTTTTGGTTCAAAAATTACCTTTTTGTTAAAAATTTAAAATGGACAACAAATGTACAAAAATGACTTTTTCTCCATGTGAAATATATGGTAAATATATAAATGGGAATATATGGGGAAAATGGCTTTGACGAGACCCTTAAATATAATTTTTTTCAAAACAAAAAATACTTTTTTTTATTTCAACTAATTTTGGGATTTGGAGCTTGAAAATTTCCCCCAAAAATATTGGACCACCCTTATACCATACCTTTCTCTTATCATTAATGCATTTATAAAACCACTTTCCACCCCTGTAAGCCAATAAAACATCAAAGCACCTCTTTTGAAGATTTTCTTATGGAATCTAATTTTCTTTTAAAAGCATCTTGTTGTAAGAAGGGTTGGATGATCAAATCGAACTATCTTCATTTCACTGAAAATGTGCACTATTTTCACAAAATGTCTTCCAGAGCACAACAATTTTGTTACGTATTATTTTATCGCTTCTACCGATGAGAATTGTCTATTAAAATTTGTCTGCATTAGTTTATTACATCCACACACATCATCTTTGTATCATATAATCTATTTTATTAGAGATATAGTAAAATGGTTATTGATATACACTACTACAAATTAGACTATAATAAGATCAAACTCTAACCTCAAAAAGGCATGTAAAATACACAGAATCAATTCATTTCTGAACGACCTAGTAGAATGTCAACTATTTCATTAAAAAAAAAAAAAAACATTGTCGGTCTTCTCCATGTCTCCATACTTCTTACAAATATGTAAAATTATTGAATCACTATTTTATTGATTTAATAAATACGTGTAAAAATAAAATATCCAATAATGTGAGACTCGAAGCAGAGACTAAAATGGATCAATACCACGTTTTATCAACTTTTTATAGAGCAATGAATGTATATATTTGTCTATCTTAGCCCGATCTACCCTAATATTGACAAGAATGGATTAAAGGTATATCTTATTTGCATTCGTCATGAACAAGCTTCTTGAGATTCTGACGGATTCAAAGATAGATTGCGACAATACTTTTTGCGATCTTATGACGTCAAAACTGATAGTTTGATTTGTTTCTCTGTCGGTGACATAAAGCTTTATCTTTCTGTCAGCGGTTATCTCACTTTTGTGGGGATGAGAAGACAGAGAGGAAGCAATGCAGAATGGAATTTCATTTAGCCGAGTTTCAGGTAGGCACGTCAAGGAGATTCTATCGTCGCATACACTCAACTGCAACATTCTGTTTATATCATAACATATGAACGTGCCATGTGCACCCAGAATTGTTATGGGTACGTGGAGTACCTCAAATCATAGAATAAAATCAGAGTGCACATACAGCAGCTATAAAAGTACATACTGCAGTTTCTCGTTATACTGCAAAAACTTCATTCTTAGTATTTTTTCTACCAACATTTTGGTTGATTCAACAAAGCTTTTGATTGTGACGAAGAGAGGCAATAAGTAGTAAAAAGTTAGTTGTCGGGGGACTAAGAGAGAAAGGAACGACAGAGAGGAAAATAAGAAATAGTGCGGAAACAAAAAGAGTCAAGAAAGGGAAGAATGGAGAAGATGTTTGTGGAATGCAGCAGGCTTGGAAAGAAAGAATAGGGAAATTTATGAGAAATTTGGAACAATGGGAGATAGAAGTTAGAAGGTTACGCAGAAAAACAGTGGGATCATTTTTGTTGCAGCTCATTTGTTACGGTCTCGAAATAAGATATTTTTTTACTCAAAGTAAGAATACTTCATGTGTGTATCTGTAACATGAACATACCTTTATTCGCATTCTCCGGTATTTCATTTTTCTAGAAGAAAATCAAAACAACAAAATACTGAATGGAGAAGGAAATAATTGTTAAAGAGCTTGGAGGAGATGGGAGTGTTTATTTTAAACGGAAATACAGATAGACTAATAACAATATCGATAAAATGGAAGTAATGGTAAAAAATGCAGGAAAAGGTTAAGTTATATTTTTGGTTGCAAAATCGATTACTTGGTTAAAGGATCATATAATATGTTGAAAATTCCGGTTGTTTTTGTACCTGAAACAAAATTTTTATGACTGAGAAAATAAAAAGTTGTAAGGTAAAAGTCAGGAGAATATAACTTAACACCAAAACTAGCTTCCAAGTCGCTGGATTACAGGAGTTGCAAACATTCAATAAAAAGAACAGAAAAGTTTAAGGAAAAGGTCAAGAATTTTAAAATTGGAGGGAAATATAAACAAAGAAATGGAAATTGCGATATGAGAATAAAAAGAGTTTTTGATGCCACAATCAAAAAATAAAAACTTGAAGAAGGGTGTTGAACTGAATAAGATGAGGAATTTAAAGAGAAGAAGAAAGAAGTGAGATTCGAATCAAGAAAATTGAGAAAAGGAAAAAGCAGTGAAGAAGAATATGGGAGAAAAAGAAGAAGTACAAGCCAATATTGCATACAGTACATGTCATCCAACAGGGTTTAGGAAAGGCATGGAGTAATGGACAACATATGTGTTCTAAATTATTTGGTTAATAAAAGGATTAAAATAAAAAAAGGACGAAGGATAGAAATGTTTATGGACTTAAAAGGTGGCGTTTCACTCATTAGACCGAGTCGAGATAGAAAAAGTTTGATGATACTTTTATTTAACGTATTAATCTCAGACTTAGAAGAAGAAATTAAGACAAAAGAATAGGAACGATTTAGGATGGAGAAAGATATAATATTGGCATATGAGGAAGATATAGTGTTGATGGCAGATAATGAAGAGCGGATGAAAAGCTTAATTACAGGACTAGAGAAATACTTAGCTGGAAAATCGTTGAATGCAAATGTAGAAAAGACAATGATATTGAGGTTCAGATTAGGAGGGCGGAGGAAAAAAGAATTGAGTAGGAGATGGAAGGGAGCAAATTTAGAGGAAGTAAAGGACTTTACATATTTGGGATATATGATGCAAACAAATGGATCTTACAGTTCATATATAAAGAAAGGATAAAAAGAGCGGTAGGGGTAATGTAACAGATACAGAGTGTAGGAAAAAGAATGTTAAAAAAGATTGAAGAAGGAGAATGTGGTTATTTGTTACGCTGGTATGACCGGTATTGGGCCATGGCCCAGAGGTATAAAGCTGGAAGGAAAATGATGAGATTTAGAGGTGACAAGAAAGGTGCAGAATATGGACGCTAGCCTGCGCAAATATGGTGACAGAAGAATGGCAAATGTATAAATTGATTACTAGTGCCGGAAAGAGTGCATGGAAGTTTGAGACGAAGTTTGGGAACGAGATAGGAAGAAGAAAAAAGGCAGTTCTTTAGGGCTAGAGATACAAGACAGGGGAGTGGAGAAAACTATAAAAAAATTTGAGAAAGAGAAAGGTATAAGGTAGACCAGGATAGCAACATTCAGATTGAGAAATGAAGTAAGAGACGGGATGAATTGGGAAAAGATAGAGAACAGAAGGTGTAAAGAATCTGTGAACGAGAGGAGTAAACATGGGAGCTTGCATGGGAAGGGTGTAGGAGAGGAATGGAAGATAAAGGAAGCTGGCAAGAGAATGTGTTGAAGACTTTAAGGGAGGATTGATTGGGTGAATTGTGGATGTGAGAATTGGAAGGCGCTAGAGAAACGAATGCGTAAGAATGAAAGAGTGAATGTGAAAAAATGGCAAGTTTCAGCTGAAAGAGAAGTGGAAGAAAAAGGAAACAGAAGTTGCTTAGAAACTTGAAGAGAAATCCCTTGTTTACCCTTTGTTTTCCAGGTATTGAAGAAAGGTACCCGACTTCCTAATCCGGTAATGAATAAAGAAGAGCTAATATTTGTTATACTAAAAGTATACATACTTCAAAGATGAGAGTGTGACTGCCATGTTGGAAGGCGGTGGGCAATCCACTTGCTCGAGTCATTTTTTATCTGATTGTAGGTTACGGTTGGGCAAATACCAAAATGATTCGGTGCTTTCCCATGCTCGTCAAAAATACGTGGAATAATTTTAATTGCGCAAGCAACGAAACCATAACCTGCGTATATGAACACCCACATAAAAGGTACTGCGCACTTCATCGTAAAAAAAGGATCTATTTTCTTGCAGATCATTTTGATCCAAAGATCATTTGGCTCTCAAGATCATAATGATCTGCGTATTTGGATCAATTTGATATTATTTTTTATTTCATTTCTCAGGCTGAACAAAATGGCCGCTAATTCTAGGCGCCAGTATCATAACGACATAACCTAAAAATTGTATCTAACCGCACGTAAGTGACAACTACACTTAACAGGTGATATTTTCTAATATCATATTTCGTTATTTTTTTAACTTTTTAAGTACACAGCACGATCGGAAACCATAAAAAGCTTGCATATGAGCTAAAGTACTCTGAGAACGTCAATCACTCACTCCGGCCGATCAAAATGCTCTTGAATTCGGTGTCATTTTGGTTGCATATCGAAATGATATTGATTTCGGTATTATTTTGAACACTTTCTTTTAATAAATTTAGGCCGAATCTCAATACAAAAGTATAGGAATTTACCAACAAAGTTATTGAGATAATTACGGCTGCTATTATATGAAACACGTATAAGCATTAAATTTAATGCATGCAGATAAACCGCGTACTACCCACACCCTATAATCCATACAGTAATTATTGTTCGCAACTTATATTGGAAACCCCCTAGCCCATGTAAAATATAAAACATAAAGAATTAAATTATTTCTTGATAGAATGTAAATTTGTACAGGGTTGCAAGAAAACTTCAATTTCGAAATTCCCTGTACTTCCCTAACTTTTCCCTTACAACTTTTTATTTTCCCAGTCATACAAATTTTGTTTCAGGTACAAAAACAACCGGAGTTTTCAACATATTATATGATCCTTTAACCAAGTAATCGATTTTGCAACCAAAAATATAAGTTTGCAACCACACGGAAAATATGTAGAGCTAAATCAGCGATATGTATCCTTGATCTAGCTAAAAATATTATCTAGCTAAAAATATTGTTTATAATGTGAAATGTATGTAACAGTTTACCTTACAAATTGACAGATTATAAGGGTACATTTTTATAATTCAGATTAAAACTTATTTCATTTTTTCGTATTTCTTTCTATCCAAAAATTAGTACTTGAAACTTGGATTTTAAAAATTAATAAATTTCTTTTTAATTACTCTATTCAAATATTTTTTAGTTGTTAAGATTCAACCTTCAGTATTTTTCTCTCTGAAATAAACATTTTTTCCGTATAAGAAAATTAATGGTCTACCAAGAAAGACGAATTTTAAATCAAATAGCGAAATTTTTATTAAAAAAGAGATATTTGTAACAAAAAAATTAACCAAAAACCACAAACCACTTAAATTTCAAAATCAAAAATGTATACTTTCAACAAAAAGTTAATTTTCTACCAAATAGTTGAAGTAACTTCAACTTCAGTTTATCGAAAATTCTCTGACTTTTCCTGACCAGTGTTAAATTACCCGACTTTCCAGAAGTCTCTGACCTGCTGCAACCCGGCTTTTATAAGACTCGGTCCTAAAATTGAGTACTGGTTTCATCAGAAATCATCTCTATACACATAATTGAATGAAGGATTACTTTATGATGAAAAATTGGATAATGAAGGTTCCCTTTTTGGTCTGCAAACCAATTTAGTACGTCTTCAGCTTATAGAAGTCGTAGGTCGTAGGAGATGAGAGGCGAGGATCAAACGAGACGAGCAGCTTTGAAATTAAATTGACTCGCGCACTGTGGGCAGAATGTGTAATTTGTGCGTAGGATATGCGCAACGTGCCCTAGACATGAACTGTTATGAGCAGAGACCAAAAGGTGTGTATCTCTTTGTAGAGGTCGAAATGAAAAGTACTGCTGATTTATCACAAAGAGAAGGAACTAACTCTGTTAATAAGAGATTGCTACCGTTGGCTGCTCGTTTGCTGCTGCCAAGCCCTGATTCGCTTTAGGGTATAGCCGCTGCGCTATCTTTTATTATAGGCTTTCGCATAATACTATGGACATTATGGAGCAAGACCATGCACACTTGACTTCACGTACTCGGTACCTAGGTGCACGTTCTTGACAAGATTTATCACTCGTTACCAAACGACGCTATCTTCCTTATATACCACGTCGGGAAAAATGATTTGTCGGTGCTTCAATATACTCTTCTTTAGTTTTTCAGGCCAGTTTCTACCCCATTAGCATTCGCACAATTATGCACGGTTGGTTTTTCTACACGGAGAAAAAATTGACGTTCAAACATCGATGTTTAAAGTATGAGATAGTACTTCCAAACATAAAATATATTAACGTATAAAATCTGTAATATTGTTGAGATGTTAAACATAAAAGTATTTGTATCTTAAACTGAAACATCCTGGATGTTAAAGTCGATTTCCGAGTGCAGTTAAATGCCATACCTCTATCGGTCAGTTGATGAGCATTCAGCCAATTTCGTGAAACATTCTGTCGACATCTACCATTTACTAGATGAAGCTTAAAGCCAGTCTATGTTTCGTGTCTTATGTCGACTTGTGGAAAAATGATGGTTAATAATATTTTGGTCACAGTATAGAAATAACGCTGTACATCGTTTGGATAGCGTAATGTAATTGATAATTAATAGTTGAATAGATTAAAATAATTGGTTTTTTCGTCAAAAGTTAATTTTTTTCACTCAATGGACCGAGCGAGACAGAAAAAATTATCAAAAGGAGAAGTTTGGAGACAAAGAAAAGAGTGGGTATAATACAGAGAGTATCGGATATTTTTAGAGAGACAAAAGGCAGGAAAAAGGTAGCAGAGCAAGTCGGCGATAGTTAAGAATAAGAAAAGATGGTCCTCTGAGCCTACTTTTATTTAAAATAATAATCTCAGATTATTTGCACACAAATAAGGATTGGTCTCCTTTGGTTTTCGTCTCTACTATTTGGTTGAAGATTGAACTATTTTTTTGAAATCCGTTATTTTTTAGTTGAAAAATAATTTCCTTAACGGAGAATTAAACTATTCTATTTTTGGCTGAAACCTAATCGTTTTTAGTTGAAAATTCAATTATTATGTTAAAAATTCACTGTATTGATTTAAGATTTAACTATCTTGTAGAAAATTCTTTTTTTTTTGTATTTCTTCCTTTTTTATAGAAAATTAATTTTCCTAATTGAAAATTAATCTGCTTCGTTGAAAGTTGAACTACATTCTTAAAAATGTATTTTATTAATAAAAAATCCATTTCTTTAGTTGTAAAATAAACTATTTTTCTGAAAAGAGTGTTTTAAAATCTTTTTTTTTACTGCAGTTTTAAACATTTCGTTTTCTAGTGGAAAATTGACCATCTTTACTTATAAAATCCACTGTTTGCTTGAACGTAAACTTTTTTGTTAACTTATTTTGTTGTAAAGTTACGTTTTTAGTTTACAATTATATTATCTTTGTAGAAACTTGAACTACTTGGTTGAAAATAAACTTCTTGGCTGAAAAATTTATAATTACGAGCAGAAACTTTAACTGTTTTGTAAAAAAATCGCCTTTTGGCATGAAAATTAAAAAATTCGATTTAAATTTTTGCGCTTTTATTGAATGAAAAATCTTTATTCATTGGAAATTCATCTCTTTTGGTGGAAATTTATCTATTTTGGATAAAAGTTCAACTTTTATTTCAAATTAAAATCTTTATTTCATGAAGTATCAATTATTTTATGCTTTTTTGAAAATTTATCTTTTTTTATTATTAATTCAACTATTTTTTTTAATAATTCATCTCCTTAGCTTGAAAATTCAGCTATTTGGTTAAAAATGCAACTACTTTGTTCAAAATTCGCTCCTTGCTTAAAAGTTCAAGAATTTTAGTGTCAATTGATTTGATTGGTTTAATACTTGATTTTTATTGTTTAAAGTAAAACTATTTTGTTGAATATTTAATTACTTTGTTTAAAATTCAACCATTTGTTTAAAAAGTCTTTTTTTCGTAAAAAAGTCACCTCATTTCGCCTATTTTGAGAGCATTTTGGGCTGTGGAGTCTGTTAAAATATTATGTTTGCATGCTGTGGTTTCTTTAAGGCGCTTATCAAATAAAAAACATTTGTGTGACGTAGTTTTTGAACGGCCCCTGTCACTAAATCTTTGTATGCAAAGAGGGAACTGACCATCAGCGCAATTACACCCATACGAAGAAAACGTATTGTCTTGTCTTTTTTTTTCTTTCTACCGCCACGTTCTACAATTGGTTGAAGATATCATGAGGAAGGACATGGGAAAGAAATGTGAAGTTTTTCACATAACGGGTGCGTTACCATAACGTCAAAGTCTTCAACGGACCGGATGGCAGGCAAGAGCTATAGTGCCGGATATGTATGCGCGCAATGTGCGTGACACGCATCGTGCGAACTTGAATAAAATCCACACGCATCATTGAAACGTATAAAACGAGTCACGTGACTTATGTGCGGACCGTTAAAATGCTCAAAATTCCCGAGAACGGATGTGGCGATGATTTAAAAACGTGATTTATCAACTTTCAAATGGGCATATAATTCTGAGAGTTATACAAGGGGAGAAATAATTTGATGCTTATTAATTTAATCATCCTTTTTTTCTACACAAACCCTCTGCATTGCTTCACATGACTTGCAAACGTTGACTAGAATGTACACTGAGAAAGAAAGCTTGACTCGAAGAAAATTGACTTGATTGAAAGAAATGATCGTACTGAATACATCTACCAAGTTCTGTCGGAACAGTATCCGACCTTGAGCTCTAACTTTGTAGCTACTTATGCTATTGTTTAAAACAGGTATGTCTCATTTAAGAGGAACATACACTTAAATTAAAGAGTGGTTTAGTTTAGGTGATTTGAAAGTAGTTGTACTTCAGTGGAAAGTGACCTTCACTCTGGTAGGCATCAATGGATATTGTCGTTTAACAGTGAGATATATTTTATTTAAAACCTAGGGATTAAAAAACTATTGTTTCTGAAATTTTGAGCCGGATTTGTGAAAAGAGGTCGACAAAGTCCTTCGCCAAGAAAACGCACCTGCCCATTAATCGCTCCTTATTCAGCAATTCCGTGGCTCCCTGTGATTTCTAAATATTTTCCAAACTGAACTCTCCTCTAAATCTAAAAGGACACCGATTTCAAGACGCAGAGTAAATAATACTGAATGCGACGAAGAAGCTGTTAGCTTTTCCAAAACGTAGGAGTACTGTGTAATGATTTAATGGATACAAATCAATCCTTTTCTTGGACCGATAATTTTTATGAACTTGTAAATTGGAGAATTTCTTAAGTCTTTCGGTCTACATAAATAAACAATAAATTGACTCAGTTGTTTTTTTAAAAATAAAAACCTCCTTCTCATTTCTTGACGTTTCAATACAATTGGGTACCTCTTTCAGAAGGTTCGAAAAAATAAATAACAATTAAAAATTAAATTACTAACATTAAAAACAAATCGAGCATTAGGTTAAATAAAAAAATCCGCAGAATTATATAAAGAGAAAGATGGTATCAATTTGAAGTATAATGATAAAGGTTGTACCTGAGTTATAAAATAGTTTGACATAATAAAACATAAAGCGATGTCAAATTGGAAAAAATTCACAGTCAAATTGAGTCACATCATAAAAAAGGTTGTTTCATAAGTCTCAAAGGAATCGAAGAGACTTCAATCACAAGAAGACTAAATCTAAAAATAAATTTTTTCGTGGTATTTTTTGGACGGTCTTTATAGGTGAAACTGGCAGGAGATTAAAAACTAGAATTGCTGAACACAAAAAAGATTGTGTTGTCGCGAATTTAAACACAGGTTTGTCACAGCATTCGTGGGATTTCGATCATTTCTTTGATTTTGAGTTTAAAAATATTAAAATATTAGCTACGGAAAAAACACTTATCAACGTTGTATTATTAAATCTATTTTTATAAATAAATATCTTAATATTTCTGTTAATTTAAAGACAAAAATTCAAAATATTAACAAAATCTCTTTATTTACAGTTTTTCTCACATTTTAAATTTATTTAGTTTCGCTCGCTTCCTTATCAGTAGTTTCAGTGAAAACTCGTTCTTCTGTTTATCAACGTTCATTGCGTATACTGTCTTCATGTATGTGTCAGTTCTCAACTTCTGTTAGACCATGCAAAAAATACCACGAAAAATTTCTTTTACGATGTAGTGATTTATGCGATTGAAGTCTCTTCGATCCGTTTGAGACTTATAAAACAACCTTTTTTATAATATGACTCAATTTGATTGTGAATTTTTTCCAATTTGACATCGCTTTATGTTTGATCATGTCAAACTATTTTATAACCTGCTCCTGATACATCATAAGGTCAGATAATTTCCGAAAAGACGGCATATAAAACATTTCTTTAACACAAAAAAATGTTTTTCTCTAAACCAAAAGTATGAAATTATTGTTAAAAATTAACCCTTCGTCAAACAACATCCCCGTGCAGAAATTTCCCCATATTTCTCTATTTGGATTTGGGATCCGATGGGGTACCTATCATAATATTTAGTCTAGAAATAACTGGTTGGGGCCCCTATCAAAATATCTAGTCCAGAAAAGCTGATTGGGGCCCCTATCCAAATATCTAGCCTAGAAAAAAACTGATGGGTGCCCTGTCAGGTTCTAGTGAAGAATCTCGTGCCTCATAAAGGTATGGCAAATCTATCTGCATACTATTTTTTTTTTAAGAAAAAAATGTCATCCTTATGAAAAACTGTAAATGTTCAGAAAAAATTACATTTCCTGTCAGTGGAAAAAGTTTTAAAGTAATATACAATGGGAAAAAACGAAATATTACAGCAAGAAAAATTTCAATCGATTAAAATTATTTATTTAAAAATTATTTTATTGATATTATTGTTAACAGTTTGTATATTTTAATACATAACGTCGTATAATAATAAATATTTGATTCAAAAAAGAGAGTTTAAATTTTGTTGAGCTGTAGTTTATGAGTATGGCTTTTTCATCGACTATTAACTTAAAGGTTTAGCGTAATGGTTAAGACTCCCGGCTGCTATGCGATAGATTAAGGTATAGATGTGGGTGTTCTCGATACTTCGTAGAGTGAATGAAGGATGAATGACTAACGAAACAAGTGTATCAAGGTAAAGTAAATGACAGCGTGCCCAGAGGCAGACCGCGGAAAGAATGGTTAGAATGTGTGAATGAGACCCTAGTTAGAAGGGACATATAGGAATCCATAGAAACACGAGAGCCTGCATGAAAAAATGCATGGACGTTAATGAAGCTATAAAAGTATGTCTGAATAGAAAAGTATGGCGGAAAATAGTTAATAAGAAGAGAGTCAGTGGAGTGAATGACACCTGAAACAAAAGACCTTGGATACTAATGGACCCAAGTTGGAAACCTCACATGACGACTTTGTGAGGATCTTCATTTGGGGTGATTGCTAGAGAGATTGATCAGCAACCTGGGTAGGAGCAGTGTTGCGGAATGAACGTGTTATTTAAATAAATAACGCAAGAATTCTAGATCAATCTGAAAAGTCTATAAGCCCTTCCTCACACAACTCCTTTCCCCACCGAGTGAGTCACGCCTGCCCCGCAATGGAAACGGCATAATGGTGTAAAAATAATAATAATAATAATCATAATAATAGAGACATACTAAAGAGTAAGGAGTACGCATAGAGAGGGTTCTTAATCAGTTTTCTCTATCTGCAGTTCTGCATATAAATCATTTAAATTATTAAATTTGTTAGCACCCAAGAGCGATAGTTTTTCGTCACAAAAACACACAGTAAAGCTCGATACAGGGAAAACTTCATTTTGTGAATCTGTTTTGACATACAAGATGCATTTGTATAGCCCAAAGGAAAATGGAGGCTCACTATTAACATCTGGATATTTAGGCTAACCATATTAAATTTTTAATAATAGGTCAGACATTTAGATGTTAAAGGTTTATTTCTGTGGATAGAAGAGGAAATTTTGGAGAGGAAACAGCACTTTTGTCTATAATTTTACTCTGTCCAAACAATTTTCAGTATTTGTATTACCAATCTGTGACCAAACTATTATTAATAATCATTTTTCCATAAGTTTACATACGACACGAAACATTGATTATAAGCTTCATTAAAGTAACAACAGATGCCAACAGAATTTTTCACAAAATTGACCATCAAGTAGCTGCATTTCCTGCACTCAGACAAAAACATGTTTAGGCCTAATGTAAGTTTCGCGGTACTATCTTATGCTTTAAACATTTGTGTTTGAACATCCATTTTTCACGTAGAGATTCGTATTAAACGATTGTTTGAACGTTTGTTGAATCCGAATTACCTTTAGAGTTGAAAAACCAGCAGACGTCTGCAAACATGAACTACTCACGCAGAATTTTGTAGTAAGCAGAAAATAAAATGGAAGATCAGACGTAAAATGCAGGTCTGGATGATATGGATGATGACTCCATAAAAGAGAGCAAGCTCTCTGATAAAGAACGAAGGAAGCCCTAAGAGGAAAGAAGGAAAGCTTGGCTGTATCTTCTTGAGCTTGTCAAAGCTCAATTTTATTACTGTACAGTCTCATATGAGATTCTGGAAAGATGTGTGCGTGCAATGTGTACTGCCCCATGAAACCCATCTCAGATAAAAAAGTCTTTCATCCAAAGTCAAACTAATAGTAATAAAACTACCAGTCAATACTTCAATTTCGCTTATATGGGTGATTCTCTATAGTTCTATAGTATATATTAAAGAGGATCCTGATTTAGGACGCATAAAATCAGGTGTCCTTTTTGTATATTTTTGAGAAATAAAGTATTAAGGCAGGCTTTTGAAACTTAACAAAATCGTTTAAACTTCAACATTTTTGATTTAGGGAGAGCCACGCGGACATCACCTCGCCGTCTAACTTTCAGAGGTGCTGAATTTGTGATTATTCTACCCTTCCAATTTTACTCTAAAATAAAAGATCCAGCATTTTCTTATTATTAATACATTACGCTGTCGATGATGATGCTGAAAAAATGATAAAAAAACGTCTAAAATACATATTTCTTTGCATAAGTAATAGGAAAAATTGTAATGGATATTTGTTTTTAAAGTTCCACAATTTTCGTAATTTTTAACGTTCTTGTATGTTTCTTAGATTAATCGGCACCGTAATTTTATTAAAAATAAGAGGATTCTGAATTTTTTATTTTAGGTATAAATTGGAAGTGCTAAAGTGTACAGAAATTCACCATATCCGATAGCTTTTTAAAATGTTACAAATATATCATAAATGTTTTAAAAGGATTGCCTTAATACTTTATATTTAAAATTTTTTGTTATAAAAATATTTTGGAATATGCGTTTTGTTTGAACAAACGAATTATTGGTGCAGAGAAAAAGCAACTTCGAAAGTATTTGGGCCTAAAAATATTTCTTTTTGTTTTTAAAACCATTTTTTGAGAAAACTCATCCGTCATTTTTCAGAAACTGCATTAGTGATCTGATTTCCATAAAAGTGAGTTCTGATGTTTTTGGCGTCACTGAATTTGAATTTAATAATAAAATTCCCAAATTCAAATTAACTAATCCAACATTGCGAACTAAAAATTTGAAAATGTTTTCAATTTGATGAAACTGGTCATCCAAAGGTTTTTGGGGTTGCTGAATTTAAATATAATAGATTTTCTAAATTCCAAATTACTAATTGAATACGTGAATTCAGATCCTAAAAATATGCATTTCAAAGATTAAAAATTAAAATTTATTTAATTTTACAGTTATATAAATAAAAATTTTTAAATCTATGTCATGCGAGCTTTGAATTCTAAAGCTCCCAAGGCATTTTTTCAATGCAAATCATTAAAATTACAACATTTTTAATTATAAAACTTTAAACATTTTTAAATAATGTAATTTTTATCGTTTTATGCAATTTTCAATTCAATTGTAAAGACTTAAAATGAAAAATTCTTCAATTTTGAATATTTGCAATTCAAGACTCTACCATATTTAATGTGTATAATAAAAAATAATGCAATAAATTTTGAAATCTTTTTTTGAATATTTCAAAGATTTAAATTTGAAAAATATATGATTGTGATGATTTAAAATTGAATATTATTTAATTGTGAAGATTTAAATTTAAAAATGTATTCAAATTCTGAAGATGTATGAATAAAATTTCTTAAATTTTGTTGCTAAGAGTCAAGAGTTTTTAATTCTAAATCTTCCAAGTTACAGAAATTTCGAAAATAAAGCATTAAAATTACAAAATTTTAAAACTTAAAATATTAATCAATTGTCAACATTTCTTTTCGAAATCAATTGTTTCTCAAGTCTTCATTTTTAAAGATTTACAATGCAAAGTTCTACAGTTTTGAAAAATTGCAATTGAAAATTCTTCAATTTCAAAAATATTGTGGAACTGAAAATATTTAAATGTATATAGTACAAAATGATAAAATTTTGAATGATTTTTTTGGAACATTTCAAATTTTGAAGATACAAAATAAAAAAATGAATACATTTTAAAGATAGAAAATTATTTAACTATAGTTTTTATTAAACATTTGCGAATAAAAATTTTTCATTTATAAACCGTAAAAATGACTCTACTTATTTGAAAGATCTAACTAAATAAATCTGTACCCCCCTTATGATTTTGGTTAACGTTATCAAAAAAAAAAAATTTCCAAATTATAAAACCATTCAACAAAATATTCGAAATGATATTAAATAGGAAAAAAAGTGACATGCATATAGAGAAATACCCACATACAAGAAAGAAAATTAAGCCAGTCATGAAGAAATAATAAATAAACACCGAAGAGAATAATTTTGTTAAATAATGTCGGACTTTTTAAAATATACTTTGTCTCGAATAAAAACTTTAAATTATTCATTTACCGCTGATTTCTCACTAGACTTTATAGCAATTAATTTTATATCATTACTTTAAGAGAATGTAGTATTTAAAAAACAATTTTACTAAAACAAACCGCAAACGAATAACATTTAGCATCAAAACTAGCAAAAAACGTTTTTTTTTTATTCGAAAAGATAGGGGGTGGGGCACGACAATGAAAAAAATTTCGATGTTTTCAAACAATCCTAGTATTAAGTACAGCATACTGAAAAGAATTATGGACGGTCTTTATACGACAATAAGGGATATTGTTTCGAATTCGTCCGTCCAGAGAAGTTAATTGCTAGGCCCTTAATGAACCATCCACGCATATGAACAATGAGTTGAACAGAGATAAAAGAAAAAGAGAGAATTTTCTAAAGTGATCTAGAGTGTAAGAGAGAAAATAATAATAGTCGCTTGAATCGCAGATTACGACGTCACCCGCAGTGGATAAGAAAAAAACAATTGAGCGCGAGTGCACGAATAATGAGCGAAAAATTAGTCCACACAATGCTTTCGTAATTGTCCTGGAATTTTGTCTCGTTGGTTTCCGCACTGGACCGTGTTGCCATCCTAACATGGCAACTTAAAACTCCACAAAACTTTTTTTTATTCTTTTCACCCAACTCAACGATTTCCAGGGTTGCCGCAAACTTGAAAAATTCCCTGAATTTTCCCTTATTTTTCTCTGACCAAGTTTTCTTTTGCTGTGACTATTAATATTTAAAGACTAGAATTTTAATCGTGTAACATTTGTTATCATTTTTTTTAACAAAAAACAAAAAATTTCAAGAAAGTAGTTACACTTGCAAAGAACGAATAAATTTTTGACTAAAATAATGAATCTTCAATAAAACATTTTTTTTACAAGTAACAAGTAACAAGAAAAAAAAGGATAAACTTTGAACCAAGAAGATTAACTTTCTTTTGAAAAATACGATTTTTTTAAATATATTGGATCAATTTTCAACAAAATAGTTACATTTTTAACAAAAAAAAATTAATTTTTAACTAAATAAATAATTAATGTTCAACCAAAAAAATAAGTTGTTGCCAAAGTAGATCAACTTTCAACCCAGATGCTGAGTTTTCCAACCAAAAAGACGAATTTTCAACAAACAAAGATTTTTCAGTTAAGAGAGAAGAAAAATTTCATTAAGTGAAAAACCAACGAAATATATTTTCAACTAAAATTATGAATCTTTAACTGAAATAGCTAAATTTAAATTAAAGAAAAAATAATTTTCAAGAAAAAAAAGACGAATTTTCTACCAAAGAGATTAAGTTTCGACCATGAAGATTAATTTTCTGACAAATTTTTAACCAAGTAATTAAACTTTCGACGAAAAAAAGATGAATTCTCAATGAAAAATATAATCGTAGATACTTTAACCAGACAAAATTTTATTTGACATGAAAAACATTTGAATTAAAAAAAAGAAGAATTTTTTTAAACCAGAATATGAATTTTCAAACAAAAAAAGAATTTTTAAGAAAACAGTTGATAATAAAAGTGACAAAATTTGCAACAAAAAATATAATTAGTAATAGGAAGCAGCTGAAAAAGAAATTTAAATACAAAGCAAATAAATAACTGGCAAGAATATTATATATCAGGGTGGCCGTAAACTTCATTTTTAAAATTCCCTAACTTTTCCCTGACAATATTTTTATTTTACCTGATTATTAGTATTCAAAAACAATCTTAATCTTATAACATCTTTACCCTCTTACGCAGAAATTCCCTGAATTTTTCACGATTTTTTTTAAATCCCTAACTTTTCCCTGGTTTATCCTGACCAATAAAATTCTTTGATTTCCAGCTTTTCCTTGACCTACAGACACACTGGTTTTTCGAAACCTTTCAAAAATCGTTGTCACACTATAAGCGATATTTTCCTTAGATAAAGCTACTATACCTGTCACAGATAAAAAAATAAAATCCTCATCATTTCGCGGTCCAGTGGCCACCCTGTCATATGATAAAAATGTCATAAAATTGCCTTCATGTTTCTGTTGTGAAACAATTTTTAAGGCTTGAATATTTTTTCCGTAGCCTCAATGCAGAATATCGCGATCTAAATTCTTGTATAACTGGAGGGCTTCGCGTGACCTGAAATTCTGACAGTTTACGTTTGGAGCAATGCCCAAATTGCGTCAGACTGTTGGAGAATTCAAATCGAATAGTAGAAGACAATGGGTTCGATATTGTAAAATATGATCTGACTTATGAATGCAAGATCCGATCGTGACCTCGAGCGAAAGGGTAATCACAGTTAGATAGTATAAATTATTTATTGCCGCTAATCTTCTCGAGACTCTCGACCTGTATTAATCTCTTCATGGACATTTGACGCTTCATTTTCTTGCATTACATGCTCAATTCGGAGAGGGCATGTAGAGCGAAAAGTAGTACACGATGTTCTAGAAATCTAAAATAAAATAACGAAGTAGTTCTTGACTCCAAATATTTCAGCGAAACCCCACACTCCAAATAAATCTGTCGACAGAATTGCCAAAATCTGTCTGGGGCAAATGAACATTAGTTTGCATAACCAACACAATCTTTGAATCTCTTTAATCCAGTGTTGATACCAAATCCCAATTTAAAAATTCCCTGACTTTATTTTTTGTTGGCCAATTTTTCATACCCCCTGACCGATAGAAATTTTTCTTTCAGGTAAACTGAGAAAATTTTTTGAATCAAACAAATATTTGTTGGATCCTATGTCAACTCGGGTGAAGAAGTTATACATAATTTATATATTGTGATACCCTGATATTTTTCATTCGTTTTGTACAGAAAAATTGATTTAAAAAAATGAAAAACAGCATTGTGTATCAATGTGTGTTCAAATCAAAAAAATATTTATCATCATTATTATTACACTATTAAGCCGTTTTCTTTTCGGGGTAGGCGTGACTCACTCGGCGGGGAAGGGAGTAGTGTGAGGAAGGGGTTATAGAATTATCAGATTGATCTAGAATTCTCATGTTATTTATTTAAATAACACGTTCGTTCTACAACACTGCTCCGACCCAGGTTGCTGATCAATCTCTCTAGAATTCACCCCAACTGAAGATCCTCTACAAAGTCGTCCTGTGAGGTTCCCCACTTGGGTCCGTTAGTATCCAAGGTCTTTTGTTTTAGGCGTCATTCATTCTAATGACTACTACTAGTCTAGCTAAATCCTCATCTATCTTCCTGTCTCTAGTAAATAAGCTAACAACGTATACGAATTTATAAACTTGTTTAATTCTCTCATCACGAAATACAATGTTGCGTTTTGCTTGATCACTCTTTCCTTCGAACATCATAGTTTTTGTTTTATTTACGTTTATTTTTATGCCCATGCTTGCATGCAATTTATTCAACGTTCTTTGAAATCTTCGATATTCTGCTATAACAACCTTATCATCTGCGAACGCTAACCCACGTACCTATACTGTTTCGAGATCCACACCTTCTTCGTCGAAAAGAGCCTTTCTCGAACACTTGTCCATAAATAATATAAATAGCCATGAAAACATAACGCATTCTTGTCTAACGCCTTGCATAATATCGAAACAGTCACTTAATTTCCCATTTACCCTTACACTCGCTTATAGCTACCCGTATATATTGTTTTCATAGCTTGCAGGGGCCATCCTTTAACTCCGTACACTTTCAGCACTTCCCAAAGTCAATAGCTTTTTCTAGGTCAACAAATGCACAGAAAACTTTTTTGCCCACTCTCAAACTTTTTTCTGTGATTTGCCTTAA